>JARYGA010040676.1:0-40238 GCA_030545235.1 Helianthus tuberosus
GTCTACTAAAAATAATAAACATGGTGGTTAATGAATGAATGTTAGTGTAAAACTTTTGAAACTAGTTTTGTTATGATTATTTATTGTTGTTGATTGCTAGTGTTGGAATGGATCGTCGTCAAACCACGCTAGTTCATGTTCATGGAACATGAACTAGCCTTATGTTAAGTCGTAAAGTTATTAGATGACGAACCCATTCAAACATAAACATGAACTTGTGTAAAAACAATTTTTCTTATGAAAAGGAGTTCTAAACTAGTAGATCTAAAGATCTACAAGTGGTATTTTCGAAGAACCAACTGTAAGACAAAACCATGTTTTAAAACCGAATCTTTCCTAAACTAAAGGTGTTTTTGTGAACAAACAAGTGTGTAGACACTTGTGTAACGAAAGGTTTTAACCAAGAATTATTTTTGAGATTTTTGACAAGAAGTTGTAAACTTACACTTTCTTTAAAAAATAAGATTTTTAAGAAACCGATTTTATTTACAAAGATAGAAAGATCTATTAAAATAATGAAGATCTATTAAAATAATGGAAAGTTACTACGCACTTTTACATAAACCACAAGTTCATGTGGTTTGCGATTTATATCTATTTTGATCTAGTTAATGTTGAAATATTGTTTGTTAATGTTGGGAGCATTGTTGATTTGAATTCTTAAAAGAAAATGATACGCTTGAAAGCGTGGCCACCTCCAGTTACAGGGGAAACTCTGGCGAAATTTTTCCAAAAATCTAACACTTGGAAATATTTTATCACAAGTGTTATGAATATAATTTTTAACTTATTTTTCCAAACAAAGTTCGCCATGATTTTTATTACAAAATTACCAAGTGTCGGAGGTGGGATTTTCAGAAAATAAAACTTGCTAAAATATATATTTGGAATATATATTTTCCATAATAGCACTTGTGTAACTTTTATGATTATTTTCGGAACTATACAAATATTATTTTTAGAATGAAAATAATATAACTCGTATACACTGAAAAGTAACGGCTCCAAAATAATATGAACGCCTTCACAATAAATATTTAAGTTACACCGGTATTATTTATACCACCCGAACCTTACAACGTAACTTACGTATTTTCAGAAAATACTCATAAGTGTGTATTTTGACAAGGATATTTTTTTGGAAAATTATATGGAATAAAATATAATATTTTTTGGGAAAAATATTTATATTTTGGGAATAAAGTATTTTGCGCAAATGAAATAAAATATATTACATTAAGTGAGACTTAATAATTTATTTCGAAGTTATACGAACGCACATGTATTAAAACCCCCATCCTTGGGAAGGAATATATTTACCAAATAATTACGAAGGGTAATTACGAAATAGTTGCCTAACTATTTCACAAAGACATTAAACCGTAAGCTAAGGCACGGCCGTCCGTCTAATAGAAGTTAGTAGGTATAGGTCGTCGCACAGCAGGTTGACCAGGACGTTACTTTTTAGAGACGCACTTCGGTGAGTTCATAACCCCCACTTTTTACTATTTTACATTTTTGTAAATGTTTTCGGGGTGGAAAGACATGCACGATTTTCAAAAACATACAAAGTTTTCGATGAACGAAGACTGTATATTTTTAGACAAAGTACGTTTTGCAAAAACATACAAAGTTTTGAACAAACGCAAAACTCGTATTTCTAAATCATATTACGAAGGGATTTCGAGGAACTCAAATGATTTACGAAAGGTTTATACTAAACATACCGGTTTTTACAAAACAAATGCTTATTTTCGAAATGTGATTGATTTACGGTCGGGGAGACCAGGGATTTGGTCGGGGAGACCAGGGATTTTCATACATACAGACATATTACAAAAGGATTACAGACATTTTTATACATGGTATGGTTAGCTTAAGGAGGGTTAGGACATACAGATCATGTGAGTGGGTAGGCGGGAACCGAAGGCCATTAATCCTCAGTGTAGGACCGAGGGACAATAGCGGTAGATCTATCTGGGTGTAGCGAGCCCAACCCCTGAGCCCGCCTAATGGACCAGGTGGTGACTTTGTACCTAACGCAAAATCTGCTAGGTTTGAGTCTTCCTACTGCACATCACACATATCAATGGCCTTGCAAACCATTGGTGATCTCTTTATTTCCTTATTTGCTACATACCACGGATTTTATACTTACGAAGGTTTTACATACTCACTTACACATGAACTCGCTCAACATTTTTATTGATTTTTCCAACTTACATGTATTTCAGGGAACTAAGGATCTGGCACGGTATGCTACGTTTTCACGCTGCGTTAGAGTTATGGGATAATCCAAGTTTAGGGGTTGTGGCTTTTACTTGGAAGAGTCACAGTTCTTAATCTACGTCTATTTTAAGTTTGTGGTTGCATCTTAAGAACAATGTTTTATTTGGTAACGTTGTAAATTCGAAGCATGTGTCAGCGTTTCAAACAATGTTGTGGTATTTTACTTTTCAAACTTAAATCAATGGATGATCTGCATGGTTTTATTTTCATATAGCTTTGTTGTGATTAAGCTATGGTATTAAGAAGTCACACCAAATAAACCCACGCTTCCGCAAAGCCAGGGTGTGACAGCTTGGTATCAGAGCTCTGATCATAGCAAACTAGGATTCTTTCTCGAGTCTAGACTATGATCACTCGGGCTCTCACGAAAACAATTTTACATTGCATACCACCTAAGTCCAGATCCAAAACGTTTTTACAAACAAGTGTTGAGCACATTTTATTTGTTAGTTATGGCTCAGTCTGGGAGGCTGAGAGAATTATCTAGTGGGACTAGGGAGTCAGTCTGGGAGGCTGAGAGAATTATCTAGTGGGACTAGGGAGTCAGTCTGGGAGGCTGAGATAATTATCTAGTGGGACTAGGGAGTCAGTCTGGGAGGCTGAGAGATTTATCTAGTGGGACTAGGGAGTCAGTCTGGGAGGCTGAGAGAATTATCTAGTGGGACTAGGGAGTCAGTCTGGGAGGCTGAGAGAATTATCTAGTGGGACTAGGGAGTCAGTCTAGGAGGCTGAGAGAATTGTCTAGTGGGACTAGGAGATTAGGAGATTCAGTCTGAGAGGCTGGGAGGCTAGTGGGACTAGGAGAACTATTTGATTGCTTATTGGTGACTAATATGTTTATCTGACTATATGATTGATTGTTGTACGTATGTGTGTTTGTGTTACAAAAAGTCATGCCTTCATCAGATACTGGAGAGTCGGACACTACAGATCCCACGACCATAGTATCAGGCGACATAGTTTCATCGGAGCACGAGGTGTACACTTCCGATACGACCAGCACAGATGAGGACGACTTTCAGCCCTTTGCACTGCCTGATGTCGTAGCAGAGCCTGCTGATGGCCATCTTGTTGGGGATTTGCCACTCGCGGTGATCCCTGCTCCTGTGCCCCTTGCCGCTTATCCCGTTGTTGATATGCCCCCTGACGTTGTCTCTGACGACGAGGTCGATCTATTAGAGGAGGACCCACTTGAGGGCGAGGCCCTATTGTTGCTGGTGATAGCCTACTGCTTGCTGACGCTCCTGCAGAGGAGGCTCATGCCCATTCACCTGTCCCAGACTCATTTTAGCCTGTGGCGTCCGCATCTTTGCATATACAGGGAGTGCAGCACCACTCACACGACGCCGACCCTGATATGGCATCATCAGCTGCACCAGTTCCCGCACACAGCTTTGAGTTTGATCGCGATATTGAGGACGATTCTGTTTTTCCACCTGGTTTTGATCCAGACCATGACATTGAGTTCATACACTTAGACCAACCCTTGGAGGATCCTGTAGCCCCTGTCGACCCTATGTTTGTTGATCCAGCTGATTTGGAGATGGAGTTTGTTGATCTGGAGCCGACTGTGGCCCCTGAGCCAGGCGTTGCTCCTAACCCCGCATTGGAGCATGACCCTGTTCATGCCGATGCACCTACTGTTGCTCCTTGATTGATCATCTGCTTGGACGAGAGAAAATCAATTTATTATTACGGGGGCCCACGTAATAACGACTTGTAGTGCACAGAAATCCTGGTGGACTCTGCGGGTCAAGCTAATGAAAACCACACAAAATTAATCTATAGGTGTTCTCACCTTCATCTGGTAGAACAATCCATAGATTAGTGCTTTAGCACGTTAGAAAATAGGAAGCCTGTCTTAGCCTACTTTGTGACTAACACTTCTACCTGCATACGAGGCGTTTGAGGAAACGACATTTAAGCTAGTGAAGAGGAGTATCATTCAGAAAGAATTAGAGACGATACACTCTCTAACACCCCTACACGAACAACCCCATCTAAAGGAAAATATACGCACCAGTAAAGCTAAAGACCTAAGAAAACCAATGTAGCAGGAAATAACTAAAACACGAATGACCAAGGCGAGGCGATGTAGCCTCGAGTTCATTCTATTACAAGCAACAAGCCAAATTGGCAAGCCTATGTGAAGGCTCAGAAATTTATTTCCCCACTCATACATTGAGTATATTTACGTCTAAAATTGGGTGATTACATGATGGCTTATGGTGCTATGTATCTCATAGACAATTGAAATGTTGTCTAGCCCGCTTCATACCACTTCGACAGAAGAGAATGCCACCCAGACGTGTCACAGACACCAGTACACTGCCAAGGACAGAAGCCGAGCTGCAAGAACGCATCTCACAGGCAAATGCACGACATGAAGCCCTCCGCTCTAAGCACAGCGATGGCATTACTGGAAATAACCCTCTAACTGGCTGCACCTATGAGCAGTTCCTGAACTGCAAGCCTTTGAACTTTGACGGAACAGGAGGCGCCGTTGCATTTGTTCGTTGGTCCGAAAAGATTGACTCCATTCTAAGAATGAGTAACGGTTCGCCCCAACAGAGTGTTACCTATACCTCGGGGTTATTTCTAGATGACACACTCTCATGATGGAACCTTCAGTTTCAGACCCTTGGCACAGATGCTGCTTATGCACTGAGCTGGGACGAGCTCAAAGGAATGATGGAGAAGTAATACAATTCTAGGGCTGGAATCCAGAAGCTTGAGGTGGAGTTCTGGAATTGAAAATGGACGGACCAGAGATTCCTGAATACGTCCAGCAATCTCACGACTTGTCTAGGGTCGTCCCCTACTTAGTCAAACCAGAGTTCAAAAGGATTGAACGATTCATTTGGGGACTTGCACCCCAGATCAGGGGCATGGTTACTACCTCGAAGCCCTCAACCATTACAGAGGCTATCGATATGGGTGATTTATTTATAACATGAGATGTTATCTGTTGATATTACATACGTACACTTTACTTACTATCACCTGACCAACGTGAACCATCTTTTAGAAGATGCCACCAAAACGCGATCCGCGCATGCCTGCCAACGAGGCAGGACTTCAACAAATCATCGCTGCCGCCATTGCATAGTACGCAGCCTCACAAGGAGGAACTAGCGGAAGTAATTCTAACAATAACGGCAATAACAATCCACCACATGGGTGCACTTACAAGCAGTTCCTAGACTGCAAGCCCGTAAACTTCGACGGCACTGTAGGTGCTGTTGCTTTTGTAAGATGGGCCGAGAAAACAGACTCTGTTCTTCGAATGAGCAAGTGCGCTCCAGACCAGTAAGTTACCTACATTTCTGGGCTATTCTTGGATGGAGCCCTGTCCTGGTCGAATTTACAAGTTCAAACTCTTGGTGAAGCCGCTGCATACGCAATGACATGGAATGAGCTAAAAGAGCTTATGCGAAAAAAAAAAGTATTGTTCACGCGCTGAAATTCAAAGGTTGGAAACTGAGTTTTGGCATCTGAAGATGGAAGGTCCGAAAATTGCGGAATATGTTCAGAGGTTTCATGACTTATCTCATGTGGTTCCTTACATGGTTACACCAGAATTCAAGTGAATCAAGCGCTTCATTTGGAGTTTAGCTCCTCAAATCATAAGTATGGTGACCTCTTCAAAGCCGGCAACAATCACTGAGGCAATTGATCTGAGCGTGGCTCTTACTGAGGAGGCTATCCGCCTAAACAAGTTTTCTGAGGTTGAGCAAAAGAAGAAGGAGACTCATGTAGAGTCGTCTGGGGGTAATAAAAGAAAATTCTCGAACTTCAAACAAGGAACAAGCAGTGATGGCAGAAAAGGAGAACCAAGCGCACCGGTTCAAGCTACAACCGGTGGTGGGAAGAAAGGAAAGGGGTATATGGGTACCCATCCCAAGTGTAACACCTGCCAGCATCACCATTCTGGCCGGTGTGGGTCAAAAGTATGTGAAGCATGTGGAAAGGTTGGTCACTCGAAGGATACTTGTTGGGCCACTGTTGGCCGGGGAGGCCAAGGAAGTTCTGGAAATAGAAACAATAACCGGGGTGGAAATGGAAATCGAGGCAACAACGCGAATCAAGCTGGTACTGTAAACCGAAACCGAAACCAAAACAACAATCAAGCTGGGAATGGAGGTGGAAACGGGCAAAGACCAGGTTGTTTTAAATGTGGTGACATTGGGCACTATAAGAGGAACTGCCCAGAATTGAACCAAGCACGGGGAAGGTTTTTCAATATCGAAGCGAGGGAAGCGCGCCAGGATCCCAATGTTGTTACTGGTACGTTCCCTATAAACCAACACTTTGCATCCGTTTTATTTGATACTGGTGCCGATTATAGCTTCGTATCGTTAGAGTTTAAGAATTTGCTTGGTTTAGCCGCTAGTAACTAGATGTCCCGTACTCAATCGAATTGGCAAATGGAAAGTTAGTAGAGGCTAATGAAGTGGTCAGAGGTTGTGTAATCGAATTGGGAGAGCGTGAGTTTGCTTTGGATCTACTACCAGTCAAGTTGGGAAGCTTCGACGTGGTAGTAGGAATGGATTGGTTATCAAGTAACAAGGCAGAGATTGTCTGCCACGAGAAGATCATTCGCATCCCAACCGAAGATGGTGAAACGATTGTGGTTCATGGTGAAAAGCGTGATACGCCTTTAAGAATCATCAGCTGCCTGAAAGCGCGAAAGTGTTTACAGAAGGGATGTGTTGCATTCTTAGCACACATCGTGGATAAGAAAGCTGCTGAGCTAAAAATCGAAGACATCCCTGTCGTAAGGGAGTATCCTGAAGTCTTCCCTGAGGACTTGCCAGGATTGCCACCCCAGAGGCAAGTGGAGTTCCGTATAGACTTAGTTCCAGGCGCCGCGCCTGTAGCTAGGGCACCTTATAGACTTGCACCGTCAGAGATGCAGGAATTGTCGACACAACTCCAAGAGTTGCTAGACAAAGGATTCATCAGACCAAGCTTCTCACCTTGGGGAGCTCCGGCCCTGTTTGTCAAGAAGAAGGACGGTAGTTTTTCGTACGTGCATTGACTACCGGGAGTTGAAAAAGTTGACTATCAAGAATAGGTATCCCCTGCCAAGGATCGATGACTTATTCGATCAGCTCCAAGGTTCAAGCTTTTACTCTAAGATCGATCTTCGATCTGGATACCATCAGCTAAGGATACAAGAGGAGAGTATCTCGAAGACAGCCTTCAGAACTCGTTATGGACACTACGAGTTCCTAGTTATGCCGTTTGGGTTGATAAACGCGCCTGCTGTTTTTATGGACCAAATGAACAGAGTTTGCAAGCCATATTTGGATAAGTTCGTGATTGTGTTCATCGACGATATTTTGATTTATTCAAAGACGAAGGCTGAACACGAACAACATTTAAGAGCTATTTTGGAGATTGCTGAAAAAGGAACAATTATATGCCAAATTCTCAAAGTGCGAGTTTTGGCTACGCGAAGTCCAGTTTCTTGGACACGTGGTTAATGGAAATGGAATCCATGTTGATCCCACAAAGATCGAGGCGATCAAGAGTTGGGGGACTCCAAGGACGCCAACCGAAATTCGACAGTTCTTGGGGTTTGGCTGGTTATTATCGAAGATTCATTGAGGATTTTTCTAAAATCGCTCAACCCCTTACCGCGCTCACACAAAAGGATAAGAAGTTTGATTGGGGAATCAAACAGGAAGAAGCGTTTCAATTATTGAAGAACAAACTTTGTGATGCGCCGATCTTATCGCTACCAGAGGGAACTGATGATTTCATGGTATACTGTGACGCCTCACATCAAGGATTGGGTTGCGTGTTGATGCAACGCCAGAAAGTTATAGCTTACGTGTCACGCCAGTTGAAAGTTCATGAAAAGAATTATGCCACGCATGATTTGGAGCTAGGCGCAGTGGTATTTGCGCTGAAAATCTAGAGACATTATTTGTATGGTACAAAGTGTACAATCTTCACAGATCACAAGAGTTTACAGCACATATTCAACCAGAAAGAGCTGAATATGAGACAAAGACGTTGGGTCGAATTGTTGAACGATTACGACTGCGAGATAAAGTACCATCCAGGGAAGGCGAATGTGGTCGCCGATGCCCTAAGTCGTAAAGAAAGGATCAAGCCCATAAGGGTTAAGGCTTTAGAAATGATTATCCAAACAGATCTTTCCCTGCGCATTCGTGCCGCACAGAAAGAAGCTCTTAAGGAAAGAAACCGTGAAGAAGAATATCTCCGTGGGATGGAGAAGCAATTAGTGCCAAACGAGGAAGGAACGTTATGTTTTATGAAAAGAGTTTGGGTTCCTCTGTTTGGTGGTTTGAGAAAGGTTATTTTTGATGAGGCACATAAATCACGATACTCTATCCATCCGGGAGCGGATAAGATGTACCAAGATCTCAAGGATTATTATTGGTGGCCTGGGATGAAAGGCGATGTTGCTATTTATGTTAGCAAGTGTTTAACGTGCGCCAAGGTAAAAGCTGAATACCAGAAGCCTTCAGGACTTCTGCAACAACCTGAGATTCCCAAGTGGAAATGGGAACAGATTTCAATGGACTTCATAACTAAGTTGCCAAGGACGCCCAGAGGTCATGACACAATTTGGGTAATAGTTGACCGCCTGACCAAGTCAGCACACTTCCTGCCAATCAAAGAGAAAGACGACACTACTAAACTTGCGGAAATATACATGCGGGAGATTGTTGCACGTCATGGAGTGCCCCTCTCGATTATCTCTGATAGAGATGGGAGATTTGTATCAAGGATTTGGCAATCCTTCCAAGAAGCTTTTGGCTCGCAATTGAATCTGAGCACTGCGTTTCATCTGCAAACTGATAGGCAAAGCGAAAGAACTATTCAGACATTGAAGGATATGCTGAGAGCATGTGTAATGGATCTTGGTGGTAGCTGGGATAAACATTTACCATTGGTCGAATTTTCATACAACAACAGCTACCACACCAGCATTGGAGCCGCGCCATTTGAAGCTCTTTACGGACGTAAGTGTCGATCACCACTATGCTGGGCTGATGCAGGTGATAGACAACTTGTTGGTCCTGAAATAGTCCAAGAGACAACGGACAAGATTGCGCAGATTCGAAACGCATCGAAGCGGCTCGCGAAAGACAGTAAGCCTACGCGGATCCAAAACGGAAACCCTTGGAATTCCAAGTTGGAGATATGGTTTTATTGAAAGTTTCACCCTGGAAGGGTGTGTCACGCTTCGGAAAGCGTGGGAAGTTGAATCCGCATTACATTGGCCCTTTCAGAATTCTGCAAAGGATTGGGCTTGTAGCCTACAAGTTGGACCTACCTGCTGAACTCCATGGTGTTCACGATACATTCCATGTATCAAAATTGAGAAAGAGTCCAACACAAGATACAGTGATCATTCCTGCTGACGAAGTACATATCGACGACACGCTCCACTTCACTGAAGAACCTGTTGAGGTCACGGATTGGAAAGTTAACAAAACACGCAGGAGCAGTGTCAAACTCGTCAAAGTTCGTTGGAATGCAAGACATGGGCCTGAATTCACGTGGGAGCGTGAGGATCGAATGAAAGAGAAATACCCCCATTTATTTCCCAAGACCCCTGCATCTAGAAGCAGAGCTTAAATTTCGGGACGGAATTTCTTTAACGGGGGGAGAATGTGACAACCCTCACCAAACCAGGTATCCGTACGAATTAATTAATACTTAATTACTGTGCTTGCTCACAACTGTGATTAAACTGCTTACTGATTTCTGATACATACATGTTCATGCATCATACTTTATTACTGTCACTCTACTATTTACACACAAACCTTAGTGACAACCTTGATGCACAAAAGCACAGTGAGCACACTATACGGGATACCCAGTAAACATGCTGACATAGCCAGCATCAGACAGTTACTGTCTCTAAGGCCAGTATGAGCCGAGAATAGATTACTACACTAGTAGGGAGTGTAGGGAGATGAGGATTGTAGAACAGCGTCACTAGGTGATATTTATAGTGACCGTATGTGCCTAAAACGTACTTTGAGTACAAAATTCTGCACTTTAAATAAAAATTCAGCATTTATCTAAACTAGTAAAGTGCAAAAAGTTGGAAAAATATTACTAGACACTTTACAAAGTGTCGGGAATTCTTTGTGTCACTAAAAATAATATTAACGACACCTTTAAATATTTATTTAGCACCTTAACGGATTGATATCCAACCGAACAACCGGACTTTACCCGGGACATGAAAATATTGCCATTGACATTATTTTTCCTTTTCTGAGCTAGTTAGGGTACCCGAACACCCTAACACCCGTTACAAAACATAACACACTAAATAACCTACATTGATCTCTAAACTAACTAATTATAACTTAACCATTTAGTTCAAATTAAACCAAACCTTACCCCCCTTACACCCGAGTTCGGTTCCTATGTGGGACACCCACTTACAAGTGTTGATTATAATAATCCTTCATGCTTAAAATCTTGTAGACACTTTATCCCTTGGTTAACCAAATTAAGAGGTCCATAAATAAGACCACAAGACCCTCATTCTATCAATTCACACATCAAAAAAAAAAAAATCTTCTTTCTTTCCCTCACTTGAACTCTCGGCCGAGAGCCAAGCCACACATCCACCCACTTTCAACATTTGAGCAAGCCATTTTTCATACATACTAGTGTGAAGGATCTCATACAAAGAAGCTTGGTGCTTGCGGATTGCCAAGGACCTCCCCACAACGCTATTAACCGCCTATTTTTCGTCTAATTTCTTCCCTAGCCTCGAGCTAGTAGTAAGTGACTCTAAACACCCTATTGTTCATATCTAACGTGGTTAATAAGAAATTTAACGGGTAAAAATTATGAACACTAGAGATCGAAACTAAAAGTCTACTAAAAATAATAAACATGGTCGTTAATGAATGAATGTTAGTGTAAAACTTTTGAAACTAGTTTTGTTATGATTATTTATTGTTGTTGATTGCTAGTGTTGGAATGGATCGTCGTCAAACCACGCTAGTTCATGTTCATGGAACATGAACTAGCCTTATGTTAAGTCGTAAAGTTATTAGATGACGAACCCTTTCAAACATAAACATGAACTTGTGTAAACACAATTTTTCTTATGAAAAGGAGTTCAAAACTAGTAGATCTAAAGATCTACAAGTGGTGTTTTCGAAGAACCAACTGTAAGACAAAACCATGTTTTAAAACCGGATCTTTCCTAAACTAAAGGTGTTTTTGTGAACAAACAAGTGTGTAGACACTTGTGTAACGAAAGGTTTTAACCAAGAATTAGTTTTGAGATTTTTGACAAGAAGTTGTAAACTTACACTTTCTTTAAAAAATAAGATTTTTAAGAAACCGATTTTATTTACAAAGATAGAAAGATCTATTAAAATAATGGAAAGTTACTACGCACTTTTACATAAACCACAAGTTCATGTGGTTTGCGATTTTAATCTATTTTGATCTAGTTAATGTTGAAATATTGTTTGTTAATGTTGGGAACATTGTTGATTTGAATTCTTAAAAGAAAATGATACGCTTGAAAGCGTGGCAACCTCCAGTTACAGGGGAAACTCTGGCGAAATGTTTCCAAAAATCTAACACTTGGAAATATTTTATCACAAGTGTTATGAATATAATTTTTAACTTATTTTTCCAAACAAAGTTCGCCATGTTTTTTATTACAAAATTACCAAGTGTCGGAGGTGGGATTTTCAGAAAATAAAACTTGCTAAAATATATATTTGGAATATATATTTTCCATAATAGCACTTGTGTAACTTTTATGATTATTTTGGGAACTATATAAATATTATTTTTAGAATGAAAATAATATAACTCGTATACACTGAAAAGTAACGGCTCCAAAATAATACGAACGCCTTCACAATAAATATTTAAGTTACACCGGTATTATTTATACCACCCGAACCTTACAACGTAACTTACGTATTTTCAGAAAATACTCATAAGTGTGTATTTTGACAAGGATATTATTTTGGAAAATTATATGGAATAAAATATAATATTTTTTGGGAAAAATATTTATATTTTGGGAATAAAGTATTTTGCGCAAATGAAATAAAATATATTACATTAAGTGAGACTTAATAATTTATTTCGAAGTTATACGAACGCACATGTATTAAAACCCCCATCCTTGGGAAGGAATATATTTACCAAATAATTACGAAGGGTAATTACGAAATAGTTGCCTAACTATTTCACAAAGACATTAAACCGTAAGCTAAGGCACGGCCGTCCGTCTAATAGAAGTTAGTAGGTATAGGTCGTCGCACAGCAGGTTGACCAGGACGTTACTTTTTAGAGACGCACTTCGGTGAGTTCATAACCCCCACTTTTTACTATTTTACATTTTTGTAAATGTTTTCGGGGTGGAAAGACATGCACAATTTTCAAAAACATACAAAGTTTTCGATGAACGAAGACTGTATATTTTTAGACAAAGTACGTTTTGCAAAAACATACAAAGTTTTGAACAAACGCAAAACTCGTATTTCTAAATCATATTACGAAGGGATTTCGAGGAACTCAAATGATTTACGAAAGGTTTATACTAAACATACCGGTTTTTACAAAACAAATGCTTATTTTCGAAATGTGATTGATTTACGGTTGGGGAGACCAGGGATTTGGTCGGGGAGACCAGGGATTTTCATACATACAGACATATTACAAAAGGATTACAGACATTTTTATACATGGTATGGTTAGCTTAAGGAGGGTTAGGACGTACAGATCATGTGAGTGGGTAGGCGGGAACTGAAGGCCATTAATCCTCAGTGTAGGACCGAGGGACAATAGCGGTAGATCTATCTGGGTGTAGCGAGCCTAACCCCTGAGCCCGCCTAATGGACCAGGTGGTGACTTTGTACCCAACGCAAAATCTGCTAGGTTTGAGTCTTCCTACTGCACATCACACATATCAATGGCCTTGCAAACCATTGGTGATCTCTTTATTTCCTTATTTGCTACATACCACGGATTTTATACTTACAAAGGTTTTACATACTCACTTACACATGAACTCGCTCAACATTTTTGTTGATTTTTCCAACTTACATGTATTTCAGGGAACTAAGGATCTGGCACGGTATGCTACGTTTTCACGCTGCGTTAGAGTTATGGGATCATCCAAGTTTAGGGGTTGTGGCTTTTACCTGGACGAGTCACAGTTCTTAAACTACGTCTATTTTAAGTTTGTGGTTGCGTCTTAAGAACAATGTTTTATTTGGTAATGTTGTAAACTCGAAGCATGTGTCAGCGTTTCAAACAATGTTGTGGTATTTTACTTTTCAAACTTAAATCAATGGATGATCTGCATGGTTTTATTTTCATATAGCTTTGTTGTGATTAAGCTATGGTATTAAGAAGTCACACCAAATAAACCCACGCTTCCGCAAAGCCAGGGTGTGACAGCACAGGTTAAACATTTACTAATATAGGTCCCTATGTTAGCCTTCATGTGGGGTCACCAGTAGAGAGTTCAGTGGTCTTGGTTCATCTTTCCAGAACCAGGATGCACTGAGTAACGAGACTTGTACGCTAGGAAGACGACACTTACTGTTGTTGATTCGTTGTTACATGCCTTGCAGGCATTTTGGTGCACATTGTTGGAACTTGCTGTCTGGGAGGTTAGAGTGGTCATGGGTCGAGATACATGGAATCGCAACGCAAGACTAATAGTTTTTACATGTGGTTTATAAACACTTAACAAATGAATTATACTTCCGCTGTATACTGTGAATTATTTGTAACGTTGTAACACTTAATGTTAATAAATGAATGTTTATTTAAATATACCTATGAGTTCAATCTGATTGGTGGCTAGATCCTTGTCAGTCATGCCTCCTGCGGTGATACTCTGCTTGTGGATTTTGGGGGTGTGACAAATGTACTCTTTGTACTTGTATTTTCCCGTATTTTAGAAAACTAGAATACGGTGTGTATGCACACTTCGAAAAATACGCTTGTTTGAAAAACCGGTATAGAACATAAGCTTTTCATAAACCATTCGTGTTTATTAAAATTTAACAACCACTTGTAATAGTTAAAACTTGTATGTGAAATGGATTAGAAATACGTAGTTTATGTTTATCGAAAACCTTGTATGCTTTGTAAAACGTGCATGTCTTTCCACCCCGAAAACATTTATAAAAATGTAAAACCATAAGAAGGTGGGGTTATGAACTCACCTGGATTTCCATGCGCAAAGCTAGCTAAATACGACTTCGTGATGTCGTTTCCAAGACGTGACTCGCTAGCGTGCATCCTACAATATTCCTAACACGAAATATCTTATAAGTTTCTAAATAAACGCGGTAACTAAACTACGTGTCACCGAGCTCTACCGAATCATTAACCGAACGATTCGTCGGTAAGTTGTCAACTTTGTAAAAACGATTAAATTATATTTGTTATGTTTTGTTTAATGTCAATGCGATCACTAAGTCTTGGAATACTTAGTTCTCGAAAGATTTTAAAATATATAAATATTTATATAAAAAAATATAAATATATTGTTGTAATCGTGTTAGTCGTCTCGTGAAGTTGTGCTTGTATGTAACGAATGTTTTATGAAAATAATATATAATAAACTCGTATTATATATCGTATGTCGTTTAGGCGTTTGAAATAAATATAAAAGTTATATTTATTTTATAAGCGAATTCGTGTGTTACGATATTTGAAATAAATATATAAACTATATTTATTTTATAAAGCGAATTCATGTTAGTTGGTATTTGAAATAAATATATAACTATATTTATTTTTATAAAACTAAATCGTGATATTTGAAATAAATATATAAACTATATTTATTTTATAAAAGAATCGTCGTTTTGTTTGATGTTTGAAAGAAATATTGAAACTATATTTGTTTGTAATAATGAAATCGGATTATCGGTGTTTGAAACCATAAAAATAAGTATATTGTTTTTATAAAAGATTTGTCGAATTTCGAACTTTAAAGTAACTTTATTTGATGTTGTAAATAATTTCCGAATCATCGCCTTCGCAAGTTGTAAAGTGTCGTCGAAAGTAGTAACGTACTTGTATTTTGTTTTTCTAAAGTTTTAATTAAATCCGATAGTTCGTTTGAAAATAAAAACACGTTATTTTTACGGATTTTCTCGAAAAACGGGCAGAGTTTCCTCTGTTTTTTTGCGCCCCCGACAACGCAAGTTGTTAAAATTCAATCAAGATTCAAACAATGTATATATAATTTCGTCAAATATATATCAAACGTAAAGTATAATTCAATCGGTTCGAGCTCATTGGTCACGTAAGATTAAGTCTATATAAAAACATAAATATTAAACTCGTCATTAATTTTTACCAATTCTTCACGTCGAAATGTCGAGTAAGCTGACTGAGTTAACCGAGTCATCCGGGTTGACCGAGTTCACTCGCTGAGTTGACTAGGTTTGACCAAGTTGACTCGGTTTGACCGAGTCAACCGAACCGAACCGTCTGACCTTGTTGACTGCCTGACTCGAACCCGCTGACCTGAACCCGAACCACACCGGGTCTAACTCGTTGACCCGAGCTGTTGACCGGCTGACAAGTAGACCCGAACCTGCGACCCAAACCGAACTAAATCAAAACTCGAACCCGTTGCTGATTTGAACACCCGCGTGCGACCCGAAATTGAAACCCGGTTCCCGCGCAAGAATATCATCAGCAACAGCAACTCTTCAACACTTTCATTAACATAAATTCATCCCATCATTCACATCAGTGATTATCATGGACTTCATGAGAAATGTAAGGAAAAGAATCAGTCAAAACGACTCACCGGCAAACCGCTCAGATAATAACAAGGACCGCCGGACCTTGACGCAAACCACCGGTCCGAGACACAAACCACCGAACCGAGACACAAACCACCGCCACTGCTGCGCAGCCGCCGCCGAGACCTGCCACCGTTGCACTTTCGTCACCGGCGCTGTGTGGTGGCCGGTTCCTCCTCTGTTTCATTGTTCTATCTCTCTAGACATTCACTCTATCTCTCCTGATTTCTCCTCCATCTCCTGCATTCTCTCTCTCACTTTCTCCATCTCTCATTCTATCTTGTCGCCGCCACCACCGAGGTGTAGTGGCCGGCCCAACTGTTGTCGTCGGCTCCCTGCGGTTGTCGGAGCCGCATAAGTGACGAAGGGGGGATGTTATCGAGTAGAAGGAGGGAGAACAGAGGGCGTCAGAGGTGTGGTGTCGGGCCAGAGATGCGGTGCAGTGGCCGGAGAAGTCCCCGGTGAGTATCCAGTCACCGGATTTTCCAGAGAGAGCCAAAGATTAGGTTGTGTGTGTTACTGATTATTGAAAAAAATGAATGGAATTTGGGGTGAAGACCCCTTTTATACTAAGGGTTACCTTGATTTAAGTGGACTTGGGCTTGGGCCCAGGGCCAACAAGCCCACTCTCGTGTCTAAGAGGCCTGAAATTCCCACGAGACCCGTTATTAAGAAACCCGAATGCTCTGTAACGTCGTACGCTAAAAGTTTAGATCTAAAAATATGAAAAAGGTGTCAATAGTCGTTAGTGGCGCGTCCGTTCGTTGCTTACATAAAATCGCGTGATATTCGTCGTTTTAGACCGTTTTTCGATCTGGTTTCGGCTACGGTAGTTAAAATTTAATTACGAACTAAATATATCATAAAAATTTAATATTTGTCGGGGTTGTCAGTATTTTGTTCAGTTTCAGTTCGTTACCGTTTAATATTCCGCAAATTTCCCGCAGACCGTCATACGCGTACTGTAGAACCGAATAGGTGTTCCAAAGTTTTCTGAGGGCCTAATTAAGTTAATTTGCGCTGTAAAGACTATTTATTATCGCGTTAATCGCATGTTAATCACGTAATTAAGGGCGTAAACTACCGGTTGTCACATCCCAACCTGACCCCTCAGGATATTCAACTAATACCAAAGAAGGAATATTTATATTTAAGGCACAATCAGAGGAACCTTTTACTACTAAAAAAGAGGTTGGTTTAATAGAGGAACCTTTTAATGAAAGTAGAAAAAGAATGAAAAAGTTGCAGCAACAGAGAGCCAAAGCTAGAGCCAATAAGGAGGCGGATGCACAGATCCAGGAAGTAACCAGTAGACCACCTTAGGAGGAAGAATTAGATAGACAATTGGCTAATTTCCATATGTTATCCACTACAGCCGTAGATAACAACGAAAACCAAGTAGCCGAACCTCCAGACCAACCGATGCTAGAATCCCACTCCGAGAACCAATTCCCAATACCTGCATTTAACCCAGACGAATCACCTCGAATCCCAACTCCACATCCTCTAGGATATGATCCATGGTTTAATGACAATAGGTCTTACTCGGCCTTATACCCTCCTGAAGAAGAACTAAAACCTTTAGAACCTGATCCGTGGAAGGAAATCGATAGGACATTTTTCGAAATGAATAGCGGAGACCCCTACGAGGAACCCGTACCTCCACCTGAACCCTTAAATCCACCAATGTGTCGAAAACAGGTGCAGGAACTCCATCAATATGGAGAAGATTTAGTAAATGAAGGAAATATAATCAGACAGATAGGAGAACGACTAGTTTGGAAATACGATTAGAATGAGATGTAATATTGGATAAACAGCACTTAGCACATTACTAGATATACGTGTAATTTTGTACTATAATATATATAGGGGTAGGTTAACATACAAATGGGCTTATCATACAAAATGTACGCGACGCGCGTAACCCTTGGATCAGGCCAAAAATCACGCATGGACCAGTTAATCACGCATGGGATCAATTTTTTTGACCTAATCACGCATGGGAACTTAATTACGCAAGTTATGTTGATCAAAATATGTGATAATCAAGCATGGGATACTAATTACGCACGTTATAACTCTGTCGCGTACGATAATGTAGGATAAGCCTTTTTGTACATTATACTTTCTCATATATATATATATATATATATATATATATATGTGTGTGTGTATATATATATATGTATATAGGGAGAGGATCATGAGAAAACTAGATATAAATGAGAAAACTAGAAAACTAACTAAAAAAACATAAAAAAAAGCTAAAAAACATACCAATTTTTTTTTTACATTTTTTTATAAAAAATCACTAGTTTTTATATATAAAAAAAATTTCAAAAAAAAAAAAGTGTTGTACTGCACATGTGTATGTGTACTACACATGTGTAGTATTACACATGTGCAATACAACAAAAACTTTTTTATTATTTTTTTTTTTTTGAAAATTTTTTTTCATTCATAAAAAACTGCAATTTTTTTTTGTAAAAATTAAAAAAAATTGGTATGTTTTTTAGGTTTTTTTAGTTAGTTTTTTGGTTTTCTCATTTAAACTAGTTTTCTCATGATCCATCCCCTATGTGTATATATATATATATGTAAGTAGGGATGCATAGTATCTTTAAATTTCAGTTGGTAGTGATCGACGATTTTGACCAACTTGTTCATGTAATTGTGTACAAATAATTGTATTCAATTCCATTATGTGATAATTAATATCTGGTGAATGTTCATAATTCAGATGGACAACGAAGTAAATCAAGAAAACCAGAATAATGAGAATAACAGAAAGCAAATAGATAACAGTGCCATTCAACATATGGTGGCACAAGGAATTATAGATGCCATGCCTTATATTATCAAGACTGTTAAAGAAGCAGATAAATCTGCAATTGGCAGTAAACGTCAACACACTGAACCTAGTCACAGTGTGAATAATGACAATGGACCTATTATCCAAGCTCCAATTCCTAAAAGAAGAAGAACCGCTCCATACAGTTGTTCTTTTAAAGAATTCTTGGCCAGCAAACCAATAGAATTCTCAGGAAATGAAGGAGCCATTGCTACCTTACGTTGGATAGAAAATACGGAAGCAATCATAAAAATAAGTAAATGCGCAGACGAAGATAAGATTATGTTTACTTCTAATCTTTTCAAAAATGCAGCCTTAGAATGGTGGAATACTATTCTCCAGTCTAGAGGATGTAACAGAATTTATAATATGGAATGTATCAACTTTAAGGAAATGGTTGAAAAAAAATTATGTCCTCCTAATGAGAAGGAACAAATAGCTAATAAGTTCCTAAATCACAGAATGACTGGAATAGACTGCAAGGGTTACACTACCATATTCTTCGAATATGCTAGGATAGTACCATCCTTAGCCTCACCCAAACCAGTACTAATCTCCTGTTACATTTGGGGATTAATTAGTGAGATTAGGCATGTAGTCAAGGCAGCTAGACCGCAAACCATAGAAGAAGCAGTAGAATTAGCCAATACCTTGAATGACGAACTGGTACGTACGCAAGAAGAAAACCAGAGAAAGAACCTAGCTCAAAAGCTTACACAAGAATTTCGTTCTAGTAATTCCTACCGTGGGAAGGGAATAGGTTCTTCTGCACCCTATTGTAAGAATTGCAAAAGAAAGCATTTTGGAAAATGCTCTACGTATTGCAACTTTTGCAAAATCTCTAGACACAAGGAAGAAGACTGTAGGAGGAAACCCAGTAATGGAAAATGTTTTAATTGTGGAGAAAACGGACACATTAGACGAAACTGTCCGAAACTAGCTATATCCATGCCCAACAAGACTAAGACAACAAAAGCACCTAAGAAGAATGCCAGAGCCTTTGTTCTAACAGCTAAGGAAGCCAAGATGATCCCGGATGTGATCGTCGGTACGTTTTTAGTTAATGACATATTTTCCAAGGTATTGTTTGACTCTGGTGCAAACCAAAGTTTTATCAATACTTCTTTCTACCAATTTTTTGACCAACCCTTAGTCAAACTTCAACAAGACTGTTAGGTGGAAACGGCCAATGGAGAATCTGTTAAGATATGTAAAATCTTGCAGGGAGCAAGAATAGAAATCCTAAACCATCGTTTCTTTGCTAACCTTTACCCAATGAATCTGGCTGGTTTCGATGTTGTATTAGGAATGGATTGGTTGTGGCCAATTATGCCAGTATTTTATCTGCTCAAAAGTTAGTACAAATAAGTACACCAGGTTGTGAAAAGATCACAATTAAAGGAGATATGCCAACTAGATCGATGAAATTCATCTCTGTGATGAAAGCTGCAAGTTATGAAAGGAAAGGAGGAATAGTATATATGATTTCTGTAATCATTAATACTAAAGGAAAAGAATTAAAAGATATTCTTGTAATATCTAAATTCGCAGACGTTTTTCCAGAAGAGTTACCTGAATTACCGCCTGATAGAGAGGTTGAATTTAAAATTCACCTAATACCAGGGACGGCGCCAATTGCTAAAGCACCATATCAATTAGCACCAACAGAAATGCAGGAACTGAAGAAGGAATTGGATGAACTTCTTAACAAAGGTTTTATACAACCAAGTTCATCCCCTTGAGGAGCGTCAGTGTTGTTCGTTAAAAAGAAAGATGGATCGATGCGTATGTGCATTGATTATCGAGAATTGAACAAAGTCACGATAAGAATCGGTACCCACTACCGAGAATCGATGATCTGTTCGATCAACTTCAAGGAGCTCGATTCTTTTCTAAGATCGATTTACGCTCTGGATATCATCAACTGAAAGTACGGGAAGAGGATATTCCTAAAACTGCTTTTAGGATGAGATACGGTCATTATGAATTTACTGTCATGCCATTTGGTTTAACAAATGGCCCAGCCACATTTATGGACATGATGAACAGGATATGTAGACCATACCTGGATAAATTCATAATTGTCTTTATAGAAGATATTCTTATTTACTCTAAGAGTAAAGAGGACCATGTGGCCCATCTGCATACGCTCCTCACATTGTTGAGAAAAGAAAAGCTTTATGCTAAATTCTCAAAATATGAATTTTGGTTACAAGAAGTGCAATTCCTTGGACATCTGGTTAATCATGAAGGAATTCATGTGGATCCCACAAAGATCGAGGCGATTACTAAATGGAAAGTCTCTGAATCACCAACAGAAGTACGAAGTTTTCTTGGACTTGCCGGATATTATAGACGGTTTATCCGCGATTTTTCTAGAATAGCCATTCCATTAACTAAACTGACCTGTAAGTCCGTTAAGTTTGAATGGGGACCAAAACAGGAGGAAGCTTTTAAGATTCTTAAGCAAAGGTTAACCAACGCACCCATACTTGCATTACCAGAAGGAATTAAAGACTTTATAGTCTATTGTGATGCATCTAAGTTAGGATATGGATGTGTCTTGATGCAACGTCAAAAGGTTATAGCCTATGCCTCTAGACAACTTAAGAAACATGAAGAATTAAACAACCCATGACCTAGAATTAGGAGCCATAGTTTTTGTCCTTAATATTTGGAGACACTATTTATATGGAAATAAATTTGTCGTCTTCATCGATCATAAGAGTTTAAGATATATTTTCGGGCAAAAGGAATTAAATATGAGACAGAGACGTTGGATGGAAATTCTTTGTGATTATAATTGTGATATCCAGTATCACGCTTGAAAAGCCAATGTAGTGGCTGATGCTTTAAGTCAAAAGTATCATGAAAAACCAAAGCGAGTACGTTCTCTTAGATTAAATCTACAAGTTGATTTAAATGAACGGATTAGAAAAATACAGGAATCAGTAATCAAGGACGATGCTGAAAAATTGATAGGAATGATTAAGAAGTTAGAACAAGGAACAGATGGAATTTGGAAGTTCCAAAAGAAAAGAATATGGATACCTAAACAAGGAAACCTACGCCATAGAATTCTAGAAAAAGCTCATAAATCTAAGTATACGATACCTCCTGGAAGTGATAAGATGTATCAAGATCTAAGAAAGAATTTCTGGTGGATAGGAATGAAAAAGGATATAGCTAATTATGTTGCTAAATGTCTAACTTGTTCTCAAGTTAAAGTTGAGCATCAAAAACCATCAGGATTATTGTAACAGTTAGAAATACCCATATGGAAATGGGAATTGATAACAATGGATTTTGTTACTAAATTACCCAAGACAAGAAAAGGAAATGATACAATCTGGGTGATTGTAGACAGATTGACTAAATCTGCTCATTTCTTACCTATGAAGGAAACTTTCAGTATGGAACAGTTAGCCAAGCTATATGTAAATGAAGTAGTTTCATTACATGGAATTCCTTTGACTATCGTATCTGATAGAGATAGCCGTTTTACTTCTCATTTTTGGACAAGTTTTCAAAAGGCAATGGGAACCAAGTTGAATCTAAGCACAGCTTACCATCCACAGACGGACAGACAAAGCGAAATGACAATCCAGACTATGTAAGATATGCTTAGAGTTTGTGTAATTCATTTCGGAGGAAATTGGGACGATCATTTACCATTGATAAAATTTTCCTACAATAACAGCTATCATACTAGTATTAATGCTGCACCATTTGAAGCACTCTATGGACGAAAGTGCAGAACTCCAGTCTGTTGGGCAGAGATTGGAGAAAAACAATTATCTGGACCAGAAATAGTGCAGGTTACGACAGATAGGATAATTCAAGTGAAGGAAAGACTAAAAGCAGCACAAGATCGTCAAAAGAGTTATGCTGATAATAGACGGAAACCATTGGAATTTCAAGTAGGAAATAAAGCATTATTAAAATTTTCTCCATGGAAAGGAGTAGTCAGATTTATTAAGAGAGGAAAGCTAATCCCTAGATATGTTGGACCTTTTGAGATTATTAGAAGAATAGGACCTGTAGCTTATCGGCTACAACTGCCAGAGGAAATGGCAGGAATACATGATGTATTTCATGTAAGTAATCTCAAAAAGTGCTTAGCAGACGAATCTCTAGTAATACCTCTTAAGGATATAGAGGTAAATGAGAAACTCAAGTTTATCGAGAAACCCGTTCAGATTTAAGATTTAAAGATCAAGAATCTTAAACACAAGAGATTAGTTTTGGTCAAAGTGAAAAGGGATTCCAAAAGAGGACCAGAATACACAAGGGAACTTGAATCAGAGATGCAAAGGAAATACCCACACCTGTTCCAGTAAGATCTCGAGGAAGAGATCTAAAACAACGTGGGGAGGATATAACAACCCTCCTAAAAATATTTTGGGCACCCGAAATGTCCTAAAATATACCCCGTACGTGAAAACCAGACCCAGAATAACCCTACACTTGTAAAAATTAGCAAAAACAAGATTTGGCAGTCTCTCGCGGGCCGCGACGGAGACCTATTGGTCTGTCGCAGGGCGCGACAGCCTGATCCTTATCCGGACACGTGGCGTGCCACGTGGCACTTGACTCAGCAGACCTACCCCTTGACTCAGCAAGGCTATAAACAACACGTAGTCGCTCGCAGCCCGTGAAGGCCCTTGCGTTCTCTTTCGCGGGGTGTGACAGACCCCTGAATCAGCCTATATAAATGGGGGTCGAGCTCATTTGATCCTCGTTCATTTTCTGAACTCTCTCTCAACTTCTCTAGTAGTAGAAACTCTGCTCAGGCATAATACCCACTATATAGCGAAGCTTTACCTCGTTGTAAGTACTATAACCCTGTTATTACCCTACACGATTGATTTAGGATTTCGTAATACATGTCGGCTCTGCCCGACTCAGTCATTGGAATTCTGTCTCGTGTGTACACCCGATTGATTTAGAACTTCCGTAATGCATGTCGGCTCTGCCCGACTGAGTCATTGGAATTCTGTCTCGGGTTGTACGGTTAATTTAAATTGGGTTATTTTACTAACACGTGTGCATTATTTGATTTAATAGATAATAATCAGGAGATTCTCAGGAAGCCTTAATATTATCTAAACATGCAATGTGGGTTAATCCTCTTTTTGTGAAACCTTTTTGTAAATTATTTTTACAAAACCTCAATTGTTTTAAATTATATTCAACAGTTATTTGTATTCTACAATTATCGTCGGTATGTTGGGGTTTTCTATACAAAATTTGTTACTACACTGTGAGTAGTAACATGACCACCAGTCATGGATTGACAGTACCGTGGGTGGTAATTAAAGTAGAAATATAAACAAATGTAATTGCGAGATCGCCCTCAATGCTGTAAATTGATAAAACCTATTTTGATTAAACTAGGATTCACTCACCAATATTTCTTGCTGACAAAATGTTTTAAAACGCGTTTCTGTTAACGTAAAAAGCCCAATAGAAGCCAGCTGGAGAGCACTGAAGGCTTGGAATAGTGGCTATAAAAGTTACCTAAATAAACAAGACATTTTCTGTTCATCAAATAGGGTTTATCCCTATAAACATGTTTGTAATGAAAACTTGGGTTGATCCCAAAATATTTATTAATTATAAAATGAGGTGTTTTACTCTGATACAATTTTTCCTAACTACGGTCCTGATGTATTTCGCTGCCAAATTAATAAACACCGATACCACCCGCCCTCATGCAAGGGTCGGGGGTTGCGACAGCATGGGTTAAAGCAACCACTACACTCCCCGCTGCAAACTCCCAAGCTATTACTGAGTACCTGGAAAGCATGCAGTAGGGTGTCAACATAAAGTTGGCGAGTTCACGGTTTATCCAGTTTTAATTCCAAAAACTTGTGTTGTTAAATTACATATTTATAATCATGCCATGGGGAGCTACCCCACCTGTAAGCTACTAAACTCCGTAATACCGAACACTTACGACCTGTGTATCGTTGTTGCCCTGTTTGTCAATGTTTATCATCATTGACGGTTTGCCAAGGCCTATTAGTTCACGCCGGATCCTATCCAGGCACGATGTGAGGTTGGTGAAACCTAAATAGCGCTATCAACTAATATCCTGTTCGCTAGGCCCCAACGATTAATCGATATAGAAAGTGGGGACTTCCATGATAGAGTTTCCTTTAGTATGCTTGTTCATGAAATATAAATAGCATTTAACAATATTCCAAACCAGGAATACTATGTAGTCCCAAACCAGGGAAAGTGTTGTCCGTTTCGTTCCCAACCACCGGGAATGCATGCTTTTAGTAAAGTGTGTGAACTCACCTTTGTTTTGCTCGAAAGGTTATTTACTTGTTTTAACGGTTGGTCAACCATGTCCTGTCATGGTTTACCAATATTGGTCAGGTTTTTGTATGCAAGTAGTTCACGTATTCCTACATGTATCTAGCAAGTAGCATACAAGTCTTAACATCACATATCACATATATAAACATGTGGGCCATATATAAATTTAAAACACAAGTTGTAACACCCCAAAAATGTTAAATACATAGATGTGTGAATATATATATATGTTTGTATATATGTATATAAATAGGCATATGTCGGTCATAAACTTATGGAATATAACTAGGGATAATTAATAATAACATGTCGAATAAATAATGGAAAACATGAAATGGAATCCTTTTTATAAAACTTAAGTATTTAGAGGACAAAAATTGACAAGTTGGAAACTATTATTGATTAAAAGAAAATTTTACTCAAAACATACACACTAAGTGTATGTCCTGGTCGTACAAAACAAAGAGCCAAAGGGGGAGCCTTTTCCTAAACCCTAACTTCACAAATCCCTCAAAATCAAAGAAGGAAACGGGTTAAAAATCAGTCCCGAGCTAAATACGTGATCACTCAAGTTAGAAGATCAAAAGGTATGTTTAATTTTGATATTTGGTGATGTTATGAATTGTGATGAACACTCATAGATGCAATTCTAGAGTGAATGTTAGATGTCATGGAAAAATTGTAATGAATACAAGTCTAGGAACAAACCCTAGATGAGAATTTAGTAATTAAGTGCCATAATCTAAGTGATTGAATGACAAACCATGTATGTGCTAGATGGGTTTTTATGATGAAATGATGAACACTTGATTTATGGTGATAAATTGGTGTTAAATGATGTTCTAATGCAAATTCTAGGTGTTGTTATTATACACTAGACATAAAGGTTTGATTATGATGCTAAAACATGGTTAATAGCTAATCTTGAACTTGATAGTAATCGTATGAAAATCATGCCCATAAGATGCTCGATAAAATACCTAAGTGATCTTGGAATATTGAAATTATAAAAAGATCACGTAATTGACTAGCTTGACACGTTGCGTATAAAATGTTGTAAAGTGAGTTCTAAATGATAAAACGAATTGAACTCTATAGGAAAATTGGGTGAGTCATCAAGTGGTCAAGACGAAGCGCATACTCGCTTGAAAGGAAAGCTCTAAAGGTACACGGCTACATGCTTCGTAGATTTTTTGTTGATATTTTGTGTTTATATATGTTGAATGACAAATGCTATATCATGAAGTTCGGTTGATTCTTAAACGGTGGATTCTGTGCGAATAAACCGAATTGATAAAGAAGGAACTAGCGATAAGTTTGAATGTGAAAGTGATGGATTTCACTAAAACATTCAAATGGTTCAAAATGACTAAAATCATAAAGGTTTGGTTGTATAAAAGAAATGGACTTTGCTAAGAAAACGATGAAAGTTTGGTTGCATAAAAGCGATGGACATCACTAAGAAAACCAAATGGGTCGAATTGAAGTCTTAATGCAAACCCGGAAGGTTGCATGATTAATGACTTCGAAGTGATACCCAGATTACGGGTAGAAAATCATATACATGCATGATCCGAGAATCGGAAACGTGGACTAATAGTCAAAGACTCGGTGATGAGTTACGACTAAAGATGCATAATTCCGTTTATGGGAATTAAATTAAATAAGTTCAACTATCGTAAGTTGAACGGGTCGAAATGAATAAATCATGTATTGAATAAAGAAGGCATAAAACCCGTAAATAGAACTTTGGATAATAGAAAATATAATAGTTATGTCGTCTGTAGGAAATTTTATTGCAAACAAATAAGTTGTTTGATAAATCATGAACGAGTCAAGAGTTTTATAAATAAACATAAAGCCGAGGGTTTAAAATCTAGAAAATTGTTAATCCGGATGTCGGATTTTAACTCTATATGACGGAGGAACAAATTACGATCACGTAGGAAGAAATGTGACGTAAAACGGATAAAACTTGAGGAAGTTATGACCATTTAAGTGAAAAATGGCAATTCTGGGAATATGCAGCTCCAGCTTCGAAATGTTCTATGAAAAACGGGCTCTCGTGACCCGCGATGGATATCGCCACTTCGGTTGCGCCCCGCGAAAGGCTTATGCCAATACCCGTCGCGGCCCGCGAAGGGCTTCAAATTTGGAAAAAATGTTTTCTTTGTTTGTTTTGGATTTCGAACTTGTTTAAATGTTTTAAAAAAAAACTCTCATAACTAATGTTTATGATGGTTTTGATTATAGGTGGTCACTATAAACTTTTGGATGACGATCAAGCTTGCTCTATAAACCGAACACACATATAACTGAAGCTTCCACGTCTACATTAGTTTCTTTTGTTACTTAAGACTCGTGTAAACTTTTTAATAGTATATTTTGAATGTTTTAAAACCTATGGGAACATCGTTACATTAATGTTTTTGTATAATGGCATTTTTGTATATAAATGCAAACCTTATTATAAGAAGTATTCAATATTTTAGTAAGGGTCGTTTAAGACGAAATGTGTTCGGTTCAAGGCTTGATCAAGACATCCGGTAAGAACTAACTGTAAATGAGTATTAATCGAAAGATTTAAAGAAGTAAAAGATATAAAAGTGTATGGGAGAAATGTATTAATACGCTCGAAACCGGGAAATATACTAAGTATAAAAGGTGAGGCAAGTTATTTATTTGACTAAACCGAAAAAAAATAATACATCGCTTATGATTAAGTGTGATAAGTATAAATTTCCATGTAACGAAATGGAAATGAATTAAACGAGTTATTAATCAACTATTGTGGACATTTCAGTTAAAGAAATGCCTAGTGTAACCGAAGGAGACACGGCATCTCACATACCTGAGGAGATGCAAGAAAAGATTTCCGAAGAAGTCGGAAAAGCCTTGGAAGCTAGGCTACCACAGTTTATGGATAGACTACTAACCATGATCCTATCGGTGGTAGAAGATAAAATAAATGAACTTAAGGAGAGTCTCACGCAAGAAAGAGACAAGGGTAAAACGAAGGAATGTCCGTATAACAAGTTTATGGCATGTAAACCGCCAATCTATAATGGCGAAGTTGATCCGATCATTTGTCAATGATGGATTAGCGATATTGAAGGGTTTTTCGAGAGAACCCACTGTGATGAGACCGACTTCGTAGCTTACAAGACCAGTCAATTAAGAGGTAAAGTAAAGGATTGGTGGGACAATCTCAAAAAGGAACAAGGAATCGAGACCATGAGAGCCATGACGTGGGACTAGTTCAAAGTACCGTTCCTGAAACACCATAGCCCGAAGGCCGTGATCAATAAAATAAAGAAGAATTTATCCAATTGAGAAAAAAAAAAGGGAATCAATTGATAAGATCATGGGGGTGTTTCTTGACAAGCTAAGATTCTACGACGAGTTGGTGCAGACGGAAGAGCAGAAGATCTATTACTATTATAACATGCTAAGTGCGGAGTATATGGAGTTTATGACTCCCTCGAAGTATGAACATCTCACAGAGATCGTAAACGCCGCACGAGAAAGAGAGATCGAACTGAATAAACAAATTTAAAGAGGTGAAAGGAGGGCGTTGGAAGCGAATCCAAGCCCTGCAAAGAAGCAAAAGCTAAATGAGATTCCGAAGAAAGGAAACACCAAAGGGGGTCACCTCAATGCAAGACATGTGGAAAATCTCATCGGGGTGAGTTCTATTTCAAGAATAAACCATGTCCTACGTGTTGGAAGGTGTGACACGTGGCTTCCAATTGCCCCGGTAAAGTGTTGGTGTGCTATAAATGCTATAAACCAGGACACAAGAAGTCCGAGTGCCCGAAGTTGATTGGAAATAAAGAAACAACCGACACGAAGTCCAAAACCCCGAAGTCAAGGGCAAGGTCTTTCCATATAACGGCTACAGAGGCCAAAGTTAAACTCGATGTGGTTTCAGGTATATTTATTGTAAATTTAATTCCAGCACGAATTTTATTTGATACGGGTGCGAATAGATCCTTTGTTTCACGTCGATTTATTCAACACCCTACGTTTACGTTAACAAAATTACCTATGCCCCTAGAAGTAGAAATAAGTAATAACAAAAGTTTCGTTGTATGTGATATGTGCCGGAATTGCAAATTGAGCATTGACGATGAAGAATATTTAGTCGATTTGATACCTATATCGATGGGAGAATTCCAAGTGGTAATCGGGATGGATGGGTTATCTCGACACTCGCGAAAGTAATATGTTACCGTAAGGAGATACAACAAGCATCTCCAAGCGGAAAACATGTTACCATCTAGGGGGAAAATAGTTGTAATCCCATAGTATGTTCGATGATGGAAGCTCGAAAGCTCGTTAAACATGGATGTAAGGCATACCTGACTTACATACATGATTCGACTAAAGAGTTACCAGAGATTAAAGACGTACCAGTCGTATGAGAGTTTGAAGATGTTTTTCCGGAAGATCTACCAGGGAGACCACCCGAGCGTGAGGTGGAGTTTGGAATCGAGTTAGTCTCGGGCGCAAAACCAGTAGCTAAGGCACCATATAAACTAGCACCATCGGAGATACAAGAATTACTGTCGCAACTGCAAGATTTACTCGACAAGGGATTTATTCGGTCCAGTGTCTCTCCGTGGGGAGCGCCGGTATTATTTGTAAAGAAGAAAGACGGAAGCATGCGGATGTGCATTGATTACTGGGAGTTAAATAAACTTACAGTAAAGAATTGATACCCACTTCCGAGGATCGATGATCTGTTCGATCAGCTGCAGGGCGCAAGTTGGTTTTCAAAGATCGATTTAAGGTCGGGCTATCACCAATTGAAGGTGAAGGACAAAGATATATCGAAAACGGCGTTCCGAACGCGTTATGGACATTATGATTTCCTAGTAGTGTCTTTCGGATTAACGAATGCACCCGTGGCTTTCATGGACCTCATGAACCGCGTTTGCAAACCAATGTTAGACTACTCAGTGATAGTATTCATCAACGACATTCTTGTGTATTTGAAGAGCGAAGCGGATCACGCGCGCCATTTGCGTGAAGTACTATAAACGCTTAGGCGGGAAAGTCTTTACGCGAAGTTTTTGAAATGTGCCTTTTGGCTACGCAAGGTACAATTTCTCGGGCATGTTAGAAGTGCAGACGGGGTGTTGGTGGACCCGTCCAAGATAGAAGCGGTGTCGAAATGGAAACCTCCGAAAAATCCATCAGAGATTAGGAGTTTTCTTGGACTTACGGGTTGTTATCGGAGATTTATACAAGATTTCACCAAAATCGCGATGCCATTAACCAAGTTGACCTGCAAGGATGAGAGATTCATATGGGGAAGCGCATAAGAGGATGCCTTCCGAGTACTCAAGGAAAAGTAAACTAGTGCGCCGGTATTGAACGAATCTGAGAGGCACAAATCGAAGTGATAAAAGAAGAAAACTGGAAAAGGGAACGAATAGTGGGCCAGCTAAAAGAAGAAATCGATGGTAATAACGGATTGAAAACCCGTTTCGGTAGAACATGGGTTCCAAACTGGATTACTAAAATATTGAATACTTCTTATAATAATGAATACTTATTATAATAAAATATTGAATACTTCTTATAATAAGGTTTACTAGAACATGATCAAGTCTTTTACCATCGATCATGTCTTTTAGCTGGCCCACTATTCGTTCCCTTTTCCAGTTTTCTTCTTTTATCACTTTGATTTGTGCCTCTCAAATCGAAGTGATAAAAGAAGAAAATTGGAAAAGGGAACGAATAGTGGGCCAGCTAAAAGACTTGATCGATGGTAATAACGGATTGAAAGCCCGTTTCGGTAGAACATGGGTTCCAAACACATGTGGTGTTAAAAATCTTCTTCTTGATGAATCTCATAAATCATGCTATTCCATTCATCGAGGAGCTACCAAGATGTACCAAGACTTGAAACAAAAGTATTGGTGTCCCGGGATGAAAAGAGATATAATCAAATATGTTGAAAAATGCTTAACTTGTTTACAAGTAAAAGTAGAACACCAATAGCCTTACGGTAAACTTCAACCGTCTGACATTCTGGTGTGGAAATGGGAACATATTACCATGGATCTATTAACTAAACTACCTAGAACAACTCGTGGATTCGACGCCATTTGGGTAGTCTTAGATAGACTGACAAAGAGCGCTCACTTTATTCCAATTCGTGAGACACATATGAGAAGATGACAGAGGTATATACGAATGAAATCGTAGCTCGCCACAGAGTGCCGGTATCCATCGTGTCTGATAGAGATACCCGGTTTATTTCAAACTTTTGGTGTGATTTTCAAAAACAAATGGGTACTAAGTTGTTTGTTAGTACAGCATACCATCCTCAAACAGACGGGCAAAGAGAAATAACGATTCAAACGCTAGAAGATATGCTACGGGCATGTATCATTGATTTTGGCGGAGCTGGGATGTCTATCTACCGCTAGTTGAATTTTCGTATAACAACAGTTACCATTCAAGCATTGGAATTGCTCCATACAAAATTCTTTATGGCAGAAAATGTCGAACCCCGGTATGTTGGGGTGAAGTGAGTCCTCACGAACTTGCCCACAAAGATGTAGTCAAAACCACTAACGGGAAAATTGATGCGGTTCGAGCTCAATTTAAAGTGTTACGCATATAAAAGACGAAGACCAATTGAGTTTCAGATTGGTGATAAGGTCATGCTCAAAGTATCTCCATGGAAGAGGATCATCCGATTCAAAAATAGAGGAAAGTTGAGCCCAAGGTTTATTGGGTCATTTAGAACCGTTGAACGGGATGGTAATGTAGCCTACCGACTAGAACTACCGGAGGAATTGAGCGGTATACATAGCACTTTTCATGTGTCGCATCTCTAAAAGTGCTTGGCCGATGAAACGACATACATTCGCTATGATGATATAGAAGTCGATTACAAACTTAACTATGTGGTAAAACCTATCGCAATTCTTGACCGAAAGGTCAAGGGTTTAAGGAATAAAGAAATCGACCAAGTGAAGGTCAAATGGAAGCATCGAAAAGGATCGGACACCACCTGGGTGTCCGAAGAAGAAATGAAACGGCTCTACCCTTCAATATTTGGTACGTATGCCAGTTTCGAGGACGAAACCCTCTTTAAGGGGTGGACTTGTAACACACCAAAAATGTTAAATACATAAATGTGTGAATATATATATATATATATATGTTTGTATATATTTATATAAATAGGCAGATGTCGGTCATAAACTTATGGAATATAGCTAGGGATAATAAACCTAGTTAATAACATGTTGAATAAATAATGGAAAACATGAAATGGACTCCTTTTTATAAAACTTAAGTATTTGGGGGACTAAAATTGACAAGTTGGAAACTATTATTGATTAAAAGAAAAATTATCACAAAACACACAAACTAAGTGTGTGTTCTGGTCGTACAAAACACACAGCCAAAGGGGGAGCCTTTTTCTAAACCCTAACTTCCCAAATCCCTCAAAATCAAAGAAGGAAACGGGTTAAAAATCTGTCCCGAGCTAAATTCGTGATCACTCAAGTTAGGAGATCACAAGGTATGTTTAATTTTGATATTTGGTGATGTTATGAATTGTGATGAACACTCATAGATGCAATTCTAGAGTGAATGTTAGATGTCAGGGCAAAATTGTAATGAATACAAGTCTAGGAACAAACCCTAGATAAGAAATTAATGATTAAGTGCCATAATCTAAGTGATTGAATGACTAACCATGTATGTGGAAGATGGATTTTTATGATGAAGTGATGAACACTTGATTTATGGTGATAAATTGATGTTAAGTGATCTTTTAATTCAAATTCTAGGTATATTTATTATACACTAGACATAAAGGTTTGATTATGATGCTAAAACATGGTTAATAGCATATCTAAAACTTGATAGTAATTGTATGAAAATCACCCCCATAAGATGCTCGATAAAATGCCTAAGTGATCTTGAAATATTTAAATTATAAAAGGATCACGTAATTGACTAGCTTGACGCGTTGCGTATAAAATGTTTTAAAGTGAGTTCTAAACGATAAATCGAATTGAACTCTATAGGCAAATTGGGCGAGTTATCAAGTGGTCAAGATGGAGCGGATACTCGCTTGAAAGGAAAGTTCTAAAGGTACGCGGCTACATGCTTCGTAGATTTTTCATTGATATTTTGTGTTTATATATGTTGAATGAAAAATGTTATATCATGAAGTTCAGTTGATTCTTAAACGGTGGATTCGGTGCAAATAAACCGAATGGATGAATAAGGAACTAGCGATAAGTTTGAATGTGAAAGTGATGGATTTCAGTAAAACATTCAAACGGGTCAAATGACTAAAATGATAAAGGTTTTGTGGTACAAAAGCGATGGACTTCACTAAGAAAACCAAACGGGTCAAAATGACTAAAGTGATGAAATTTTGGTTGCATAAAAGCGAAGGACGTCGCTAAGAAAACCAAATTGGTCGAATTGAAGTCTTAATACAAACCGGGAAGGTTACGTGATTAATGACTTCAAAGTGATACCCGGATTATGGCTAGAAAATCATATACACGCGTGATCCGTGAATCGAAAACGTGGACTAATAGTCAAAGACTCGGTGATGAGTTACGACTAAAAATGCATAATTCCGTTTATGGGAATTGAATTAAATAAGTTCAACTATTGTAAGTTGAACGGGTCGAAATGAATAAATCATGTATTGAATAAAGAAGGCATAAAACCCGTAAATAGAACTTTGGATAATAGGAAATATTGTAGTTATGTCGACTGTAGGAAATTTGATTGCAAACAAATAAGTTGTTTGATAAATCATGAACGGGTCAAGAGTTTTATAAATAAACATAAAGCTGAGGGTTTAAAATCTAGAAAATTATTAATCCGGATGTTAGATTTTAACTCTATATGATGGAGGAACAAATTACGATCACGTAGGAAGAAACGGGATGTAAAACAGATAAAAATTGAGGAGGTTATGAAAATTTAGGTGAAAATGGCAATGATGGGAATATGCAGCTCCAGCTTCGAAATGTTCTGTGAAAAAACGGGCTCTCGCGCCCCGCGACAGATATCGTCAATCCGGTCGCGCCCCGTGAAAGGCTTATGCCAATACCGGTCGCGGCCCGTGAAAGGCTTATGCCAATACCGGTCGCGACAGATATCGTCAATCCGGTCGCGCCCCGTGAAGGGCTTCAAATCTGGCAAAAATGTTTTCTTTGTTTGTTTTGGCTTTCGGACTTGTTTAAATGTATTAAAACACTCTCATAACTAATGTTTATGATGGTTTTGATTATAGGTAGTCACTATAAACTTTTGGATGACGATCAAGCTTGCTCTATAAACCGAACACACATATAATTTAAGCTTCCACGTCTACATTAGTTTCTTTTGTTACTTAAGACTCGTGTAAATTTTTAATAGTATATTTTGAATGTTTTAAACCCTATGGGAACATCGTTACGTTAATGTTTTTGTATAAAGGCATTTTAGTATATAAATGCAAACCTTATTATAAGAAGTAATCAATATTTTAGTAAAGGTCTTACACAAGCCCATTGTGAATATTATAACGCGTAAATTCTAAGTGTGAGGCCCAAAACAGTACACAACCCATTTATGAGTGTGCGGCCCACCAACAAGTGTGCGGCCTACCTTCTGGTGTGCGGTCATGCATGTATCATTCGTACCTTATGCTTTACATGTTTGTACGAGTGTGTGTACGGTCTCAATACTTGTACGTTGAGCAGTAGTGTTTTCACATTCAGGAGTGTGCGGTCCCCAAGTGTGCGACCATGCATCACTTGGTTGGACGTGGTGCACTTTTGGCTGTACCATCTGAGGGTGTGAGGTTATGAATTGCAAGGTTGTACGGTGTGTAGTTTGAGTTGTACTTTTACTAGTGTGCGACATCTTTATTCAAACAGTAATCATTTATGTTTCATATGATTCAATCAATCAAAGCACTGATTTTTATGAATTCTAAGCTCATGTTCTAACAATCATTTCATCAAATATCAACCAACTCTATTCAACTCAGATTACCCAGATCTAGCCATTTAAACAATCATCATCATCCATCAAAGCATCCCCACATACCAACCCTAAAAAAACATCATCCTCGTAATCATCTTAGATAAATTTGCACAAATATTACCCATACATGAACAACAGAACATTCATCAAGAATCCTTTTATACTTAACATCTCTAATTCTTTCCAAATCCATTCCTACAATTCAATCCAAGAATAGTCCATCATATGCCCTAGATCTATGTTCCATCATCAAGCACATTATTGTAAAATATTACAACTAGATTCATGAACATCATATTATTCTTTTACACACTATCATCCATCGGCAAAATCAAACATGTTCTAAGTAATGTTACACGGTTTTATTATCATTTAAACCCTACATATTGTAATGTATGGAGGTAGTGTACTAACCGGATGATAAAGAGAAAGAAAATGTGTAGGAAGAAGAGGGAATGAAGCTTCCGAATGATGAACACTAGATGTTTGATGATGGTAAGGCCACGGTCACTTTCCAAGAGAGAGATGAGAATATTTAAGGGTTTTCCCAAAAGGAAGGAATGTTTATGACCAGGAGAATGTTTCTGGAACCTTTCTGCCATCACAATGATTGTGGAATCATTCTAGGGTTGTGTAATTTAGTGTATTTATACACATCTTAAAAGGCCGCATGTGTTGAGTGTGCGGTCCAAATGCTGACCTTTGGGCTACACTGGGCCCGTGTCTGGTGTGCGGCAAGGCCATCTAATTAAATGAAGGCGCACACTTGAGTGTGCGTTTAGGAGGGAAACATGTGAATAAGGGAATGTGGGACCAAAATATGGTGTGAGGATGAATTTTATACTAATTAATATAATCATACATATACACATATACTTAATCAACAATTCTTGTATAAATCTCGCTCATTAAATCCTCGTGATTACAACGTAAAGTTGAATGTGAAGTTAAAACTTGAATTGTCACATTATCCCAAGTTCAAATAAATTTCGTTCTGAAATTTAGCGCGCAGTCACTGAATCAACTAGTGTAGTTAAGCGTTTTCGCGGGGTGTCAGAACTTTTGATTTTGAAGCTTTGGTTAACTTTTTAATCGGGTTTGTATTAATGACTTTAATATCTAGTGTTTTATATTGAATGTGAAGTTTATCTTATCATCTTTTCATGTTTTGTTGATTCACTCATTTGCGTCTTACGGTCTATATAAAGCGCGTTAACTGCCTGGAAGGGGGTTAGAAAGGTGGTTTGGGTAAAGTTCTTGCCTCGTTCAGTATATAGATCCTGCGAGCACTTGATTCAAACTTTTTAGGACTTCCTTTGTGGCAGATAGCATCGAATCCGGGGAAGTAAGAACGTCTTGAATCCCTTATAAATAAACTACTATTAAAACTTTAAACCGGCCTTGCGAGACTGTATCCCTGCTAACTCAGACCAATATGGCCGAGGGTAGCGTTGCCTCCAAAAGAGTGACATGCCACATTTTGCATTAATAACTTACTTAATTATCTTTCAATATTACGGGCTTGCAGGACTGTATCCCTAATGACTATTACCAATATGGCCTCCAAAAGAGGGACATGCCAATATAACTAAGATAATATCTTAAAAAACCCAAAGTGCGGAAATCATCAAAGGATACGTAAATGAAAAGCCAGAACCAAGTGATTCCATTATGTCTATTGTTTCTTTTTATTATTTTAGTTTCTTTCTTTATTTTTAAGTAATAAACATCTTTTTCCTAAAAATTTGATTAGAGTAGACATTGACGATATCCCGATATTAAAAGCTTTTGTGACCTTGGACGACCTCGGTATCTTGCCATCTCTATACTACGCCAATGATGGGTCCACTTGCCCTAGTGTGTTGTAGAGAGTGATAGTGTTATATCGTGTTATATAAATTTAAAACCTGATAAACGAGTGAAAGAGCTTAAAAATATACTAAAAATTATACCATGCTTCACTCACGTCAATATTCCCATGACAAATATAAAACTTTTGGACTTTTGGACAAAATATATACAAACATATATATATATATATATACATATATATAGGGAGAAGATCATGCGAGAACCACCTCTTATTGTGAGAACCGCGAGAACCAATGTGAACACACCAAAAATGCCTAAAAATAGATAAAAATCACACAAAAATTTTTTTTTTTGAATTTTTTAATATTTTTTATAAAAAAATCGCTACTTTTCGAAGCCAAAAAAAAAAAAAATTTTTTTTAATTTTTTTTTTTAATTTTTTTTTTGGCTTCGAAAAGTAGCGATTTTAACCTAAAAAATATTAAAAAAATCAAAAAAAAAATTTTAGATTTTTTTTGATTTTTTTAGATTTTTTTTTAGATTTTTTTAGGTTTTTTGGGGGTTTAGTTTTTAGCATTTTAGCTTGGGGGGGGGGGGGGGCCCTTAGGTTTTTGGGGGGTGGGGGAGGGGGGTTTAGGTTTTTTTTTGGGGGGGGGGGGTTGGTTTTTGGGGGGGGGGGGGGTGGGGGGGTTTAGGTTTTTGGGGGGTGGGGGTTAGGTTTTTTTAGGTTTTTTTTAGCTATTTTAGGTTGTGTTCACATTGGTTCTCAAGGTTCTCACAATTAGAGTGGTTCTCGCATGAGCCCCTCCCTATATATATATATATATAGAGAGAGAGAGAGAGAGGAAGGATAAATCGAAAACCCACTTGAGTTGAGAAAACTCAGAAAACCTTTGTAAAAAACCCATGTAAACTCAAGAAACATTTCTAAAAAAACAGGAAATGTAATATACATATATTTGAACATTTTTAAAAAAGAAACACAAAAAAAACCTAGTAGTTTTTTTTAAATGTTACAAATTTCAGTTTACATAATATATATGTCCAAAAAAATGTAACATACAAATTTTCAACATTTTTTTAAAAAAAAAACTAGTAAGCGTTTTTTTTTTTTTCATTTTTTTTCATAAATAGGTCCGTGTACATTGATATTACATTCCCTATTTTTTTAGAAAAAAATAAAAATGTTACATAGGGTTTATTTGGGTTTTCTCAAATCACATGGGTTTTCGATTTATCTTTCCCCTATATATATATAGGGGATGGATCATGAGAAAACTAGTTTAAATGAGAAAACCAAAAAACTAACTAAAAAAGCCTAAAAAACATACCAATTTTTTTTACAATTTTTTATAAAAAAAAAGCGCTAGTTTTTATGCATGGAAAAAATTTTCAAAAAAAAAATAAAAAACCGGTTTCGTTGTATTGCACATGTGCACTATTACGAATATAGTGCACATGTGCAGTACACATATAATGCACATGTGCAGTACAACAAATTTTTTTTTTTGAAAATTTTTTTATATATAAAAAATAGCGATTATTTATAAAAAATTGTAAAAAAAATTGGTATGTTTTTTAGCTTTTTTAGGCTTTTTTTAGTTAGTTTTCTAGTTTTCTCATTTGAATGTAGTTTTCTCATGATCCTCTCCCTATATATATATTACAAATCGTTCTTAAAAATACATTATTTTTAAGGAGTGTTAAAGTATATTTTTACAAGAAATATAATACCTGAAAAATCATAATAAATGATTTAGTCACTAAGTATAAAATACATAAGTATTCATACCTAAATGTTCAAATACGTGCCAACGTATACACTTAGTGAAAATACAAGATCCCAAGTATTTATACAAGTATAATTATACCAAAGATAATATTGAGAATATTACCTTAACAAATATTGAAATAAATACAAGTCCTAATACACATTCAAGATGAGAGACTTGTACATAGTCAGACATAGACCTAAGTGTCTAACGAATTTAGGACACTTGTAGGTTGTGACACGAAACAAGGAAACCGCACGTGATTTCTAGCACGCACATACAGAATGCAAGTTGTGAGTTCATCTCCCCTCTTTTAAATGCTTTTCAGTTTTAAACTTTCAGGGGGGGATACATGTACACGTGGTATGATAAGCTATGGAATGAAATAAATTAGATCATGTGCGAATAGGGTCGAAACATAAGTAGCCATTAATCACAGATATATAGACCAAGGAACGGAAGGGGTAGATCTATTTGGTTTTGATGAGCCCCACTCTTGGTCCATGAGACCGTTGGAGTGCTTTTGTGTCCCAGTCGAGGTAATTGACACAAAAATCGTCAAGGGTTGGTTACTTCCTATATCGGCACACATATTAATGTCCTTACAAAATATTAATGATCAACGATTTCATAGACACTTTACATACCAGATTTCATACAAATATACTTCAAATGTTTAAAAGACTCATTTAATACTAAACAAAACACATGAATTCACCAACTTTATGTTGATTTTCAACTTATATGTATTTCTTAAAATTAGTGAACTTAGAACTACGCATAGAAATCAATTCAAGGAAATAAGAGTCGGAACTCAATGCAATCTTTTAGAGGATTTGCCCATTATATATCACCTCCTTCTGTGATACAGTAGCCAAAACCTTGAACTTTAAATCTACATTTTGATGAATGACATTTTCTGAAACTTATAATCATTTGAAAAGTTGTAAACAATACATTTAACTTCGTGTTGCGACTTGAAAACTATCTATGGCATTGGAATTTTGAGTTGTTTTTATCATATCGTTTGTTTACATTTATCGTATGCAATGACTACACAACAAGTTCACACTTCGTGCTTCCGCCTATGAGCGAGTGTAACACACACACACACATATATATATAAGGAGAGGGTCATGAGAAAACTACATATAAATGAGAAAAATAGAAAAACTAACTAAAAAAGTCTAAAAAACATACCAGCTTTTTTTTTTTACAAATTTTTATAAAAAAAATTTGCCATTTATATATATAAAAAAATTTTCAAAAAAAAATAAAATATTTTTTTTTGTACTGCAGATGTGCATTATATGTGTACTACACATATGTATTATATGC
>JARYGA010040677.1:0-27308 GCA_030545235.1 Helianthus tuberosus
GATAAATCTAAAGTTACTTGTTTTCGTTGCAGGGAAAAAGGACACTTCAAAAGAGAGTGCACAAATCGCGAAGCAAGTGGAGCTCAAAATCCGTTCAACAACAATGACTACTATCGGAAAGCAATTTATCATCAAGTTGCTCAACAACAACAAGAACCACAAACTGCACATGCCAGGAAGGCAATCGAGGAATCATCAAAGAGAGCTTGTATGGTGAATCAAGATGATAAAAAGTCAACAAAAGGATTCAGTTGGGATAAATATGTTTCAGCTGATAGTAAAGCATGTCTGATAAACCAAGATGATGAAAAATTACCAGAAGGGTTTAGCTGGGCAAATTTTAGTTGGGGTGATTATGATCCTAACAAAATTCAAAATCACAAAGCTTTTGTTGCTAGAGTTGCTGATGACAGTGATAGTGATGATGATTATTATGCAAAAAGAATGAAAGAGCACTTAAAGTTGATGGAAGAGAGTGACAGTGATGATGGAAAAGTTAAAAAGAAAAAGAAGAAAGTTAAAAAACCTGTCAGCAGTGATGATGAAGAAGTTCCTGTGATAAGGAAGAAAATAAAAGACATTCCAGTTTTCAAAGTTGAAGCTGAAGCTGATGCACAAAAGATTCCGGTGATATGTGAAAACTGTGAAGCAGTAAAGAAGCAAAACAGTGCTTTGATTCATAACATGAACAGATTGAAAGAATCTTACGATGTTCTAAACAAAGCAATGAATCAGTACAATCAGTCAAGAAGTGAACAAGCAACAACAATGAAGACACTTCAAGGAGCTTTCATGACAAAGCAGAAAGTTGTTAACAATTACATTGAGAAATGTGTTGTGCTTGAACAGAAACTGGAAACCCAGAGGATTGAAACAGAAAGAGTAAATAGGTTGTTAAAAAGTTACTCATGTACTTCTTATGTTATTGACAGGATTTATCCAACCGTTGAAGGCATGAAGGCGTTTGATGAAGAAGAAGTATCTGAAGACAAGAGTTCTGAAAAGGAAAAGGATACTGAAGTGAAGACATCTGGTAAGAAACAAAGTGCCAGTTCCAACAAGTGTCCGCCCCCGCTTGAAAATGGATATTCTCCATGAAATCCAAATTCAGAATTTGATATTGAAAAAGCTTTTAACCCCAAAGTGCAACATATTTTTGGTAAAATGGTTGATGGAAAGGTCAAAGGGGTAAAGGAATTTTATGAGAAGAAAACAAAGAAACCAGCAGGTAAAGATGGGTCATCCCAGGTTTGTGACTGGGATGGAACCTATTATGATGATTGATAAACCAGGATTTACCGGAGTTCCCAGGTTGGTAAGAGTGGAGCAGGAATCGGCATCTTTCTTGAGAAATTCACGTTTGTGATATTTCGACTTACAAGTGGTAAATCAGGGACATTAAGTTGTACTTGATTTTCTACAAGTGGTTTTTGTTGATTGATTTTAAAACTATTATATTTTTCAAAATGTTGAAACTGAAAGAACAAGGTGATGATTTGATCCCCTAACCTACAAGTGGTAAAATCACCAAAACTTATTTTCCAGAAAAATCATTTGATTAAAACAAACTTAAGTGTTTTGAAATCACAATGGGAAAATAGTTGGTGTAAGGGGGAGTTCTGATTGTTTATGCCAATTGGATGGCGATTTGAAGCAATTCACAACAGTTGTCACTTTATTTGTACAGTTTGTTTTCAAATTTCTTTTAAATGATTTTGAATTTTAGGGGGAGTAAGAATTTCAGAAAATCCAAAAACATTTGAAAATTTGAAAAAGTAAAAAACATGATAAAATGTAAAATGAGTTTTGTTGTGAAAAAGAGGCAATGATAGTACATCAGTGGACTATCACAACATGCTAAAGAATTGGAATCTCAAATGTGATAAACGGTCTCACTGATGATGTGCCAGTAGGTTTTTGCACATTTAGTAGATTGTGACGAGATATAAACCTAAATTTCAAACTTACTTATCTCGTGGGGAACATCTCTCGGATATATGGGTAACCCCCGAAATCTTGTTTGAAAGGTCCCTCTTTCTGAGATACTAGGTCTTTATGCTTAGTGATATCTGGGGTATTATCCCGGGACTTCTGATTTTGCAGAAGCAATGGCCTAGTCCCCGTATAATACTTTCTGCTTGCTTGAAATATAGCACCACCCTCAGCATAAAAAATGATGAAGCATTGAAAAATGCTAATCATGTGCTGTTGAAGAAAAGATTCTCTAAAGGGAACACACCTTAAGTCTATGCCCTCATCTCTCTGATTTTGCGGAAGCAATTGCCTGAGCTCTCACGGCCCTCGCATTTAACCTTTTACAGATATCATCTAGGTATACTCACCTGTAAGACTGAATATTGGGATCTGGATACGGGAGTATATTCTGAGGTGGGACATGCGAATAAGTTCAAGTGATTAAAACATTAATCTCATATCTCGAAACAGTTGAAATTTGTGTGAAAATTTAAGTGGATCAGTATACTGACAATCTACGTGAATCGTTTAGATCTTAAAATGTTTAAAGCTTAACGGTGTTGGTGATGTGTCTTATAAACTGCTATGATCCTCTTACACAAACTCACAAAAATATTGTCTGTAAATATTTCTTTACTGCATTTTTTTTCAAGTTTAAAAATCCAAAAAGATTTTTGATAAGTTTTAGTAAAATTTTGAAAAATTCAAAAAGATTTTCGACAACTGATGTTTGAAGAGCTGATTTTCAAAATTCCAAGTGCTAAACATGATGAACATAAGGTTTGGGAAAGTTTGTTTGAGATGTTTGAGATAAAAAAGTGTTTGAAAATGAAAATGTTTTTCATACAAGTGATTCATCAGAGTTTAAAAATGTTAAATCATTTTGTACAATATTTGCAAATGATGTTGTGTCTGTGTCTACAAGTGGTAAGAAGAGAATAAATTTGTAAAATTTAAATTTGTGAAATTTATTTCTCGGTTAAGAATGTGCAGGTTAGCCAGCTTTTGATCCTGAGCAGGATGTGAGCCAGGTCACGATCTTGAACCTGTGGAAGCCAGACTGCGATCCCAAGTACAATTTAAGGGGGAGTCTGAAGTTGTAAAAAGCCAAGTTCTGATCCTGGACATGAAGATCATGTTAGTTACTGATGCTGATGAATTTAAGGAATCAAGAGATCTGATCAAGAGAGATAAGAGCCAGGTCGAGATTCTGGTAATGAAGAGAAGAGAGAAAATTGAGGATGCTTTACATTGTAAGAAATTTCGGGAAAAGTTCGAGAAGACTGATAAAGTCTGAAGATTGAACACTCGAGACCGAAGACTTCGTCAACATCCGAGGGGGAGACTGTTGGTGCATCCGTCTGTCCACTTCGTCTAGTATCGAGTCTTGTATTGTATTGTATTTGATAGATCAGGGCACGCAAAACGAGAAATGTGAAAATTGGGTAATTTCGCACGAAATAGCATATTGCTATTTCATACGAAATTAGATGCTAATTTCGCACGAAATTAGATTTCGTGTGAAACTTGATTTCGCATGAACCTGTTCATGCGAAATAGCCAACCCTATAAATAGGTGCCTCCTGATTTCGTTTGAGATAGTTCCAACTTTCCGGTTTCAGTACCGAACTGCTGCCGAAGTGTCTACACGCTGTAATTCTTTGTTAAATCAATCAAAAGATAGTTTAAAGTGTCTATCTAGCTGAATTGAACTTGATACGTCTGTTTCCGCCTTTCGTATTGAGAAAAACTATTATGATCGACTCATTTGGGTCAGAAAACTCCCGATGCTTTTGCTCAGCCTCTTCAACGTATGCATCGAAGAGCATTTCGATCTCGGCGAATTTCTGCAAAAAGAAAAGGTAGGGTTCAGGATCCATTATCCTCAAGTGGGCAGGATAATCAGTCAGGGTCAGTGATCCTTACATCAGCAAAGTATTCCTGAAACTGGTGGCGGATGAGGGGCAGACCTTCAAGATTGTCGGCTTCGGTGGCCTTCCTCTTCTTTCCTCCCTTGGAGGTGACAGGCTTGGGGATTAGAGTGCTTGGGCTAGCAGCAGACTTCTTTTTTCCGGACCGGGGAGCCACAGTGCTGAGATCACTAACACTAAAGCGGGAGGCTGACTTCGAAGATTTTCCAGCGTCTACCAATACAAAACAACAGATAAGTATTCTTGTTTTATTTACGTTTAAATATTTAATCATATATAGACTTGGATACTTACTTGACATTATGACTGAGCCTGAGGATACTTCTTGAGAATCCTTGGTGTTTGCTTGAAATAATCTTACTGCAGGATCGAGACTCCAGAAAGCGGCGATCCTCTCCTTTGTTGCAGGTGATGAAATGATATGAGAGACAGAGATAGCTGCAAAATAAAAAAGAAATGATCAGTTATCCTCACAAGAACTGGGTTATCCTATGATCCTTCTATAAGGATCCTCCATCCTACCATGGGTGGCCCACTTTCTCGGGAGATCCTTCCCATCCGGGATAGAATCCCTTCTAACGAAGAAAAAAACCCTTCTTCCAGTTGGTGTCATTCTTGGTGGTCTTGAGGATTGGGTGTGCATCGCCGGGTTTATGTTTGAATAAAAAGCGGTGTGAACCATGGCTCACAAGGTTATACAGTTCAGCCATTTCTGACATTCCCAATTCCATATCTTCCTGCTCAATGATTCTCTCAAGGGTATATAAAACCCTCCACATCATTGGCATGGCCTGAACATAGGATATGCCGGTAAGGGAGAAGAAAGACTGGGTAAAAGCAGGGAAAGGATATGAGTATCCTATCAGAAATGGGGTGGCCGGAAAAGCAACCCAAGTTTCAGAAACGAAGTCACTCAAGGCGGTAAGGTCAAAAGATTTAAAGGCAGAGTCTCCCGGAAAGCAATGACGAATCCTGTCGATCTCAGGATCAGTAAAGCAACAGCGTTCCTTCGTAGAATCTTTGATGATTCCTTGGCTCTTTAGAGGGCTATCTTTTTGGTGATCCTTAGCCGGTGAGGATCTTAGAACCATCTTGGCCATGGATGATGGTAAACAAGGAAGGAACAGAGTAAGATGGTGAAAAGAGAAAGGAGAGAGAAGTACCTGCTTGATCTTCGAATGAGGATTTAATGGGAGTATTGCTCGAATTTAAATGCTTTGATTGATAACATGAACAGATTGAAAGAATCTTACGATGTTCTAAACAAAGCAATGAATCAGTACAATCAGTCAAGAAGTGAACAAGCAACAACAATGAAGACACTTCAAGGAGCTTTCATGACAAAGCAGAAAGTTGTTAACAATTACATTGAGAAATGTGTTGTGCTTGAACAGAAACTGGAAACCCAGAGGATTGAAACAGAAAGAGTAAATAGGTTGTTAAAAAGTTACTCATGTACTTCTTATGTTATTGACAGGATTTATCCAACCGTTGAAGGCATGAAGGCGTTTGATGAAGAAGAAGTATCTGAAGACAAGAGTTCTGAAAAGGAAAAGGATACTGAAGTGAAGACATCTGGTAAGAAACAAAGTGCCAGTTACAACAAGTGTCCGCCCCCGCTTGAAAATGGATATTCTCCACAAAATCCAAATTCAGAAAAAGTCAAATAGGCAACCAATTTACAGTGGGAGTCTGAGTCTACAGAAAATTTGCCAGACAACATTGATGTTACTTTCAAATCGTCTGACACTGATCATGAGTCCGAATTAATAAAGAAAGTGGTCGATCAGGTGTTGGATAACGATGAAACTGAGGAGTCAAAGTCGGAGTCAAACTCAGAGTCAAAGTCTGACAAGTCAAAGTCAACAGTCAAAAAGGAGAAACGGGTTTATAATAAAGAATTTATGTTATCAAAGTCTAATTTGAATGACGAAACGTTCAAACTAGCTTATACTTTGAGTGATTCTGCAAATTATATTCTGATGAAGAATTTCCAATAAGAGGTGTTGAAATTGAAATGATAAAAAAGGTTTTTAAACTAACAGAAATCAATATTTCTGAAATAAAAGATGCAAATCCTTCTGAAAAACCTAAACCTTACACCTCAAGAGTTCAACAACGTTTAAACAAGAAAAAGGGTTACAGTTCTGGTTCAGGTTTTCAAAAGAAACCAAACCATAACGGTAATTTCAAAAGAAAAGGTCTTGGTTTTATTCCACCTAAAAATCATAAAAATGAGAAAACTTATAAACCAAAAACTGTGTTTGTTTAAGGAATATCATCTGAAGAGGAAAAGGAGCAGTTGTTCAGGAATCAATCCAACAAAGAATTCCTTGCTAAGAAGCAAGAAGAGATGAAGAAGGAAGTTGGTCAAAAGACAGAGACGAGAACCTGTTTTAACTGCAAAACAGTTGGTTATATTGCCAGAAATTGTTCTAAGGCAATACAAACTAAACAGGGAGTTTCTAAAAAACTGAAAGAAAAGATGGTTGATAGTGAACCACCAATCAAAAAATTTAAAGTTTTCAAAAATTCAAAGTTTGAGATTGGTGAATGTTCAAGAGGTTTTTACAAAAGAAAAGCAAATCTTGACAACCAAAAGTGGGTTGTTAAGAAATCTGATGATAGTTCTAGCAATGATTCTGATTCGTCAAAATCAGAGGAGCTATCTTCAGGCGATGAATCTGATTCCACAAAGTCAGAGGAGCTACAAGTTGAACCAAATGTTGAGAAATCAGTTCCGCCAATGGATGATGTTAATTTTCCACAATTGTGAGCTGAAAATTATAAACAAAAAGTTGGCAAAATTGAGATTTCAAATAAATTTTTTTTCTGAAAAGAAAGAATTTGATATTGAAAAAGCTTTTAACCCCAAAGTGCAATATATTTTTGGTAAAATGGTTGATGGAAAGGTCAAAGGGGTAAAGGAATTTTATGAGAAGAAAACAAAGAAACTAGCAGGTAAAGATGGGTCATCCCAGGTTTGTGACTGGGATGGAACCTATTATGATGATTGATAAACCAGGATTTACCGGAGTTCCCAGGTTGGTAAGAGTGGAGCAGGAATCGGCATCTTTCTTGAGAAATTCACGTTTGTGATATTTCGACTTACAAGTGGTAAATCAGGGACATTAAGTTGTACTTGATTTTCTACAAGTGGTTTTTGTTGATTGATTTTAAAACTATTATATTTTTCAAAATGTTGAAACTGAAAGAACAAGGTGATGATTTGATCCCCTAACCTACAAGTGGTAAAATCACCAAAACTTATTTTCCAGAAAAATCATTTGATTAAAACAAACTTAAGTGTTTTGAAATCACAATGGGAAAATAGTTTGTTGTAAGGGGGAGTTCTGATTGTTTATGCCAATTGGATGGCGATTTGAAGCAATTCACAACAGTTGTCACTTTATTTGTACAGTTTGTTTTCAAATTTCTTTTAAATGATTTTGAATTTTTGGGGGAGTAAGAATTTCAGAAAATCCAAAAACATTTGAAAATTTGAAAAAGTAAAAAACATGATAAAATGTAAAATGAGTTTTGTTGTGAAAAAGAGGAAATGATAGTACATCAGTGGACTATCACAACATGCTAAAGAATTGGAAAGTCAAATGTGATAAACGGTCTCACTGATGATGTGCCAGTAGGTTTTTGCACATTTAGTAGATTGTGACGAGATATAAACCTAAATTTCAAACTTACTTATCTCGTGGGGAACATCTCTCGGATATATGGGTAACCCCCGAAATCTTGTTTGAAAGGTCCCTCTTTCTGAGATACTAGGTCTTTATGCTCAGTGATATCTGGGGTATTATCCCGGGACTTCTGATTTTGCGGAAGCAATGGCCTAGTCCCCGTATAATACTTACTGCTTGCTTGAAATATAGCACCACCCTCAGCATAAAAAATGATGAAACATTGAAAAATGCTAATCATGTGCTGTTGAAGAAAAGATTCTCTAAAGGGAACACACCTTAAGTCTAAGCCCTCGTCTCTCTGATTTTGCGGAAGCAGTTGTCTGAGCTCTCACGGCCCTCGCATTTAACCTTTTACAGATATCATCTAGGTATACTCACCTGTAAGACTGAATATTGGGATCTGGATACGGGAGTATATTCTGAGGTGGGACATGCGAATAAGTTCAAGTGATTAAAACATTAATCTCATATCTCGAAACAGTTGAAATTTGTGTGAAAATTTAAGTGGATCAGTATACTGACAATCTACGTGAATCGTTTAGATCTTAAAATGTTTAAAGCTTAACGGTGTTGGTGATGTGTCTCATAAACTGATATGATCCTCTTACACAAACTCACAAAAATATTGTCTGTAAATATTTCTTTACTGCATTTTTTTTTTAAGTTTAAAAATCCAAAAAGATTTTTGATAAGTTTTAGTAAAATTTTGAAAAATTCAAAAAGATTTTCGACAACTGATGTTTGAAGAGCTGATTTTCAAAATTCAAAGTGCTAAACATGATGAACATAAGGTTTGGGAAAGTTTGTTTGAGATGTTTGAGATAAAAAAAAGTGTTTGAAAATGAAAATGTTTTTCATACAAGTGATTCATAAGAGTTTAAAAATGTTAAATCATTTTGTACAATATTTGCAAAAGATGTTGTGTCTGTGTCTACAAGTGGTAAGCAGAGAATAAATTTGTGAAATTTATTTCTGGGTTAAGAATGTGCAGGTTAGCCAGGTTTTGATCCTGAGCAGGATGTGAGCCAGGTCACGATCTTGAACCTGTGGAAGCCAGACTGCAATCCCAAGTACAATTTAAAGGGGAGTCTGAAGTTGTAAAAAGCCAAGTTCTGATCCTGAACATGAAGATCATGCTAGTTGCTGATGCTGATGAATTTAAGGAATCAAGAGATCTGATCAAGAGAGATAAGAGCCAGGTCGAGATTCTGGTAAAGAAGAGAAGAGAGAAAATTGAGGATGCTTTACATTGTAAGATATTTCGGGAAAAGTTCGAGAAGACTGATAAAAACTGAAGATTGAAGACTCAAGACCGAAGACTTCGTCAACATCCGAGGGGGAGACTGTTGGTGCATCCGTCTGTCCACTTCGTCTTGTATCGAGTCTTGTATTGTATTAGATAGATCAGGGCACACAAAACGAGAAATGTGAAAATGGGGTAATTTCGCACGAAATTAGATTTCGTGTGAAACTTGATTTCGCATGAACTTGTTCATGCGAAATAGCCAACCCTATAAATAGGTGCCTCCTGATTTCGTTTGAGATAGTTCCAACTTTCCGGTTTCAGTACCGAACTGCTGCCGAAGTGTCTACACGCTGTAATTCTTTGTTAAATCAATCAAAAGATAGTTTAAAGTGTATATCTAGCTGAATTGAACTTGATACGTCTGTTTTCGCCTTTCGTATTGAGAAAAACTATTCTGATCGACTCATTCGGGTCAGAAAACTCCCGATGCTTTTGCTCAGCCTCTTCAACGTATGCATCGAAGAGCATTTCGATCTCGGCGAATTTCTGCAAAAAGAAAAGGTAGGGTTCAGGATCCATTATCCTCAAGTGGGCAGGATAATCAGTCAGGGTCAGTGATCCTTACATCAGCAAAGTATTCCTGAAACTGGTGGCGGATGAGGGGCAGGCCTTCAAGATTGTCGGCTTCGGTGGCCTTCCTCTTCTTTCCTCCCTTGGAGGTGACAGGCTTGGGGATTAGAGTGCTTGGGCGAGTAGCAGACTTCTTTTTTCCGGACCGGGGAGCCACAGTGCTGAGATCACTAACACTAAAGCGGGAGGCTGACTTCGAAGATTTTCCAGCGCCTACCAATACAAAACAACAGATAAGTATTCTTGTTTTATTTACGTTTAAATATTTAATCATATATAGACTTGGATACTTACTTGACATTATGACTGAGCCTGAGGATACTTCTTGAGAATCCTTGGTGTTTGCTTGAAATGATCTTACTGCAGGATCGAGACTCCAGAAAGTGGCGATCCTCTCCTTTGTTGCTGGTGATGAAATGATATGAGAGACAGAGATAGCTGCAAAATAAAAAAGAAAGGATCAGTTATCCTCACAAGAACTGGGTTATCCTATGATCCTTCTATAAGGATCCTCCATCCTACCATGGGTGGTCCCTTTCTCGGGAGATCCTTCCCATTCGGGATAGAATCCCTTCTAACGAAGAAAAAAACGCTTCTTCCAGTTGGTGTCATTCTTGGTGGTCTTGAGGATTGGGTGTGCATCCCCAGGTTTATGTTTGAATAAAAAGCGGTGTGAACCATGGCTCCCAAGGTTATACAGTTCAGCCATTTCTGACATTCCCAATTCCATATCTTCCTGCTCAATGATTCTCTCAAGGGTATATAAAACCCTCCACATCATTGGCATGGCCTGAACATAGGATATGCCGGTAAGGGAGAAGAAAGACTGGGTAAAAGCAGGGAAAGGATAGGAGTATCCTATCAGAAATGGGGTGGCCGGAAAAGCAACCCAAGTTTCAGAAACGAAGTCACTCAAGGCGGTAAGGTCAAAAGATTTAAAGACAGAGTCTCCCGGAAAGCAATGACGAATCCTGTCGATCTCAGGATCAGTAAAGCAACAGCGTTCCTTCGGAGAATCTTTGATGATTCCTTGGCTCTTTAGAGGGCTATCTTTTTGGTGATCCTTAGCCGGTGAGGATCTTAGAACCATCTTGGCCATGGATGATGGTAAAGAAGGAAGGAACAGAGTAAGAAGGTGAAAAGAGAAAGGAGAGAGAAGTACCTGCTTGATCTTCGAATGAGGATTTAAAGGGAGTATTGCTCGAATTTAAATGCACATTAGCCCATATCTCTAACCTATATATATAATGATGATTCTGCAGGAACGTCGTTTCAATGACGTATAATTTGCAACGGCTAGTTAGATTCTAACGGCTACATATCCGTTAGTCAGTTACAGATAAGATCAAAAATATAACTCGTTAATTTACACTTTACTCCTTATATTTTGGGGGCAATTGTTAGGGGAGGATTTTCCAATCCTAAGGATCAAGGATCCTCAAGTACTGCCAGGATCACGGATCCTTAATTCTGTTTGAATTTAGGATCCTCAGAATGTGTTGCAGGACCAGGATTCAGGATCCTCATTATTATCCTTACACTAACGGTTGTCTACCTTGTATGTGAGCTCGTTTTGCAGGAGTATGTGCATGGACTTGGTCTTGCCGATATTCGTGGAGCATATTCCCTCAATATTCCGCACGTGTTTGGCCCTTGTGAACGTTATGGAGATCGTGGGAAGCTAGCATGATTTGCGGATAGTTAGTTAGTTTAGTTATTTCTAATTTTCAAAGGGGATAACAAGCTTGACTTAGAACACTTAGCTAATTTAGCAAAAACAAACACTCTCGAACAGCTCTCGGCAGTTTACTTGGCGATTTCATACATTTTTGCACATTGCACTTTAGTGATCCTTGTAACAAGCTTGTTATCATCCCGAGTTGTAACAACCTTTTGATTAATCTTAGTTGGTGATCGGTAGTTTCCATCACCCGAGGTTTTTTGTGCCGGAGATCAACTCTTGATCAAGGGCTTTTTCCTCGTATAAATCCTTGTGTCACTTGTTCATTACATTTTCCAAATTGTTCATACAATTGTTCATAGATTCAAGCATCACACCTCACAACATAAGATTTGGTTGCATTATCCTTGCTTGATTTTTGACCAAAACAATGATATGAAAGTTGTGCCGTCAACCTATCATCAGTGCATCAAGATCCCTACGCCTTGGGGGGTTGTCAAGGTAGATAGTGATCAGCAGGAGGCAAAGGAATGTTACTCATCCTCAATGAAATCCTCGACCAAGCCTAATGCAGCATAGCAATTAAAGATGCGGGCCCAGGATATCATGGAGGCTTCAAAGCAGGATGTAAAGAAAATTATCATGGATCATGATAATCCGGATATCTCGGTGCTCGTAGGAACCAATATCCCTCAGGATATTGAAGATCAATTGACTAATTTTTTGAAATGCAGGATGTCAACGTTCGCGTGGAAGCACGAGGATATGACAGGCATTTCCAAGGATATTATAACACATAAGCTCGGTATTGACAGGCCATTCAAGCCTGTGCAACAAAAGAGAAGAAAATTTACTCCGGAGTGAAATATGATTATTCAGGATGAAGTAGAGAGGTTATTGAAATCCAAAATGATCAGAGAGGTCAAGTTTCCAAGATGGCTAGCAAATGTAGTCGTGGTACAAAAGAAAAATGGGAAATGGAGAGTTTGTGTAGATTACACAGACTTGAACAAAGCTTGCCCCAAAGACCCATTCCCTCTTCCTCATATTGATTCAATGGGGGATGCTACTGCCGGCCATGAGATGTTAACCTTTATGGATGCATCGTCAGGATTCCAACAGATCCAAATGGAACCTTCAGACCAAGAGGATACTGCCTTTATGACACCAATAGGTATTTATTGTTACACTGCTATGCCCTTTGGATTGAAGAATGCAGGTGCAATATATCAAAGATTGGTGAACATGATGTTCAAAGACAAACTGGGGGACACTATGGAGGTGTACGTCGATGACATGGTGGTAAAATCCAAAAAAAGCTGAGGATCATCTCCAGGATATTAAGGGAGCATTTGATATCCTGGATCAGTATAACATGAAGCTGAATCCTGCTAAGTGCCATTTCAGAGTGGGGGCAGGAAATTTTTTAGGATATATGGTGACTAAAAGAGGGATAGAAGCAAGCCCAGAACAGATCAAAGTCATCTTGAATATCAAATCACCTTCTAACATGAAAGATGTTCAAAGACTGACAGGAAGAGTAGCAGCATTGAACAGATTTATCTCAAGATCCTCGGAAAAATGCAAGGAATTTTATGATATCCTGAAGAAGAACAAGAAGTTCGAATGGGGAGAGAAGCATGAAGCAGCCTTGTAGGATTTGAAGCGGTATCTTTCAACCGCACCTCTATTGATGAAGCCTGAAAATGGTGAACCTTATCCCTGTACCTCGCAGTATCAGGGAATGCTGTAAGTGTCGTCCTTGTAAAGGATCATGAAGGTCAGCAATATTCTGTCTATTATGTTAGCAAAAGTTTACTAGATGCTGAAACTAGATATTCTCATTTAGAAAAACTGATATTAGCCCTAGTTATGGCATCAACAAAGCTTAGACATTACTTCGAAGCACATAGAATTCATGTTAGAACCAATTATCCTGTTAAAAATGTGCTTAGGAAACCTGAGATGTCAGGTAGAATGGCTAAGTGGTCAGTAAAATTGAGTGCCTATGACCTAGTGTATGAACCTAGAAATGCCATAAAATCTCAGGCTCTAGCTGACTTTGAGGCTGATTTCAGTAGTGACATTCAAAATGAAGTAGACCTAGAAGTTCAACAACTAGGAGAAACCTCAGAATCCTAGACATTATATACTGATGGTGCATCTAATGTTAGAGGTGTAGGATTGGGAATACTACCAAAATCACCACAGGGGGACATATTACCCCAGGCTATTAGATGTGAATTTCCTGCCACTAATAATGAAGCAGAATATGAGGCTTTAATTGCAGGACTAGAGTTGGCTAAAAACATAAATATTAAGAGTTTGCAAGTATATGTTGACTCCTTGTTAATTACTAATCATTTTAATGGATCCTATGCAGTTAAAGGTGAGAAGTTAATCGAGTATCTCGATATTCTCAAAAAATTAGCAGGATATTTCGATGTTTTTACACTTGAACAGGTACCAAGAGAAGATAATACTGAAGCGGATGCCTTGGCGAACTTAGGATCATCAGTCAGGATACCAGAGGGAACCCAAATACCGATACTTCATATCCTGTATCATGATGTGGATCTCTTTAAAGCTCAGGATAAGGAGGTAACAAGCATTCAGGATCCTGGTCATAATCCTGATGAGGATACTGAATCCTGGACGACTCCAATCATAAGATATCTCAAGGAAGGACACATCCCTAAGGGTGAAAACCCTAAGGCATTTAGGATGAAGGTATCGTGATTCACCATTATAAATAATGTTTTGTACAAGAAATCTCTTGCAGGACCATACGTGAGATGCTTGGAAGATCCTGAAGCTAAAGAAGTGCTTCAGGATATACACGAAGGAGATTGTGGCAACCACACTGGGGGCAGGTCGTTATTCTCAAAAGTATTGAGAATAGGATACTATCGGCCTACAATGAAGAAAGATGCTACAGAATATGCTCGAAGATGTGATGCATGTCAAAGGCACAGTAACATATTACATCAACCAGTTGAACCATTATATCCTATAGCTTCCCCTTGGCCATTTATGAAGTGGGGAATGGACATAGTGGGGAAATTGCCAAAAGCTCCAGGAGGAAAAGTCTTTATGCTGGCAATGACTGACTATTTTTCTAAATGGGTTGAAGCTGAAGCATTTGTTCAAGTTAGAGACCAAGAAGCAGTATCCTACATAAAAAGGAATATCCTGACCAGGTTTGGAGTGCCAGCCGAGATTCTTTGTGATAGTGGATCTCAGTTTATAAGTAAGTAGACTACTGACTTTTGCAAGAGTTGGGGAATCAAAATGATCACATCTACTCCGGTACATCCTCAAGAAAATGAACAAGCAGAATCTTCAAACAAGATAATTATCAAAAATCAGAAGAAAAGACTTGGAGCTAAGAAGGGAAGATGGGCAGAAGAACTACCCTTTGTTTTATGGGCTGATAGAACGACAATAAAAAGTGCAACTGGCCAGACTCCATTCTCCTTAGTATTTGGAGCAGAAGCGGTGATCCCAACAGAAATGGTGATACCTACAGCAAGATCTAACCTCAGGGATCCTGAGCAGAATCCTGAAGCTTTGTGCCAAGAATTGGATACAGTGAACGAGACTAGAGATGCAGCAAAGCCAACAGAGGATATCCAGGGCATATAATAAGAATATAAGAACTAGAAGATTCCGAGTTGGGGATTGGGTGTTAAGAAAGGCTTTTCAGAATACTACTAATCCTGCTGATGGAAAGTTGGCTCCAAAATGGGAAGGACCATACGAAGTTGAATCAGAATCAGGGAAAGGAGCATACCGACTCAAGAGTATGGAGGGGGATATGCTACCAAGATCCTGGAATGCTATACACTTAAAACTCTATTTCAAGTAAGATTAGAATTTAATTTCTATCTCAGGATGGTATGGATTCTACTTCTTTAAATAAATTTGAATTTGTTTATTATTTCGAACCCAATACTGACTTAAGCATCGGAGGGGTGTTAGCCAAGCTAACACCCACCTTAGTTTAAGGTTATTTCTCAGAATATGCCTCAGGATACAGCTCCAGGATACACGCTCAGGACATTTCGAAAGATTAGAGGATTGGCCCCCTCTCTCATGAATAAGGGATTCTAATCCCTTCAAAGGTTTAAAGGTATTCACCTTTCTTACGAATTGGGTTTAAACACCCCGCCTGGAGCGCAAGTTATCTAGGGATAGTTCAAGGTAGCGGGACCAGTTCATGTAAAAGTGGCTGACAATTTCGTTACTATTGGCTATATCCTGGATCCAAAGGGTATATGAGGATTGATCACCCTCTCTCACGAAAGGGTATTTTCATACTCTCTAAGGTTTAAAGGTATTCACCTTTCTAAGTCTTGGAGTTTATACACTCCCGCCTGTAGTGCATGAAAATCAGGGATTATCCCCCAGGATATTAAGGGTTTATCCCCATGATATCTCAGGACATGTTCCCGGAATGTTCACAAGAATGTTCAAACAAAACTATTTTAATAAGTAAAATTTGTGCAATAAAGTTATAACAACAGAAATAAAGCCAAAAGAGAGTTATATTATTAACATGGCAAAAGTTTGTGCTTTTGGTTTCATCTCAAAATGAGAAACATCCACCAAAGGCACAATAAGTTCATAGTTATATTTACATAACAGTTGAAGGCTTCATCTCAAACAGAGACCCATCCAGCTCCAACTGTTATATTGTCCAAAAGTAAAGCATACTAACGTTGATGACCAAGGGCTTTGTTATGGGCCATTTTCTGAGCGTATATATCCTGACTAATATCCTGCTTTTGGTTGTTTACTTGTGATCAGGATACTGGATTAGGACATTGGTAACATCCTGGGCGATATCCTGGTGTTAACTAAATTGACCACATGCAGGTTAGAGGCTGTGGGTTACTAACGGTCAGATGGACTTCTTCTCCTTAGGACTCGGGCAAATCTGTTATATGAGAGACGTTGAACCTGAAAGACCAGGTCTACAATGTTCAAGTGGGGAATATCCGCCGGATCCCAGTTTATTAGGGTAGTTTGTTGCATTTCTTTTACTATAAATAGATGGGGCAGATTAGATTAAGGCACGCAACTTTACACACACACACTTTCGCACACTTTACTCTCTAGCTGCTAGCAAACACTATACACCAACACTTGTACTCGAATTACATTGTAACACCTAGTTGATCCACATCACATCCTGCACTGTATCCTGATATTTGAAGTAATAGAAGAACAAGGCAGCTGCGATTGTCAGCTCCCGAGGTTTTGTGTCGGCAATCTAGATTGATCAAGGGCTTTCCTCGTACATCACGTGTCAACCTTTACTTTTTTGCTCATTGTTTGATCATAGATACAACTCTATATCCTGAGCCGTATCCTGAAACTGTTTTTACAATTAATTTGGTTAACATATTTTCGACACTCATTTCTAGCACACTACCTCACTTAACTAATTTGATCACTTAATTGCTAATGTATTTTTTGACCAAAACAATTTGGCGCCCACCGTGGGGCAAGTGGTGCTATTTTTGCTAAAAACTTTAGTAAAATCATTACTCAGTTTTCTATTGTCAAAACTTTTTGCTACATTGTTTTCAATGGCCTCGAGATCAAACATGAGCTCTTCCACCATGTCTGCTACAACCTCTGCAACAATTGGTTCGGTGCTTCCACCTCCCCCTCCACGAATGCAAACTTCTTCACACGGAACTGAAAGTCATGTGGCTCGGGATGTTATCCCCGCTCCCAGTACCCAGGGATCTGGTGTTTTGGCTTCTAATGATGAAATTCTGAATTTGTTTGGTAGTGTACAGGAACAGATGAGGCAGCAGCAGGAAACTAATCGGATGCTGATGAGAGAGATACAACTCTTGAAATCCGGCCCAAGTAGACCTGCTGAAGAAACTGTCACTGCTTTGCAGCCTAGAGCTTTGAACTTCAGTTCTGCAGTTTACACTGAAGATAACCGGGGGAATATCGTGCCAAGCCATTCTCAGAATCATACTCCTGAGATACCCTCCTCGGTCAGGATGTCAACAGTGAGGAGCTCAGGATATGCTTCAGGATATGGCCAGAATCCTCAAACCGGTAACATGTCAAATAATAATACTCTTGCTACTAACAATAATGGGTCTTTGCAGGATGCAGGTATGACGTCAACATTTACTAGGGAGCTTCAGAAATTGAAGGACATGATATCCAGTGTACCTGGAGTGGTCCAGCCAATTCCGGAAGTATCCCAAGATAGCCACAGGATATCCCGCTTTGCATATCCTATCTGTGATGCTGAAATCCCAAAGAGATTTCAAACCTCCAACATGAAGCTGTATGATGGAACTACGGATCCTGAAGAGCATATTGCCCAGTATAGGGAAAGAATGGAGATTAACCCTATCCCTCCGGAGCTCAAGGAAGCATGCTTGTGCAAGGGTTTCGGATCTACCCTGACAGGATTAGCCTTAAAATGGCTGTAAAATGTTCCTCCTCATTCAATTACTTCGTTTGCTCATTTGGTTAATTTATTTAATAGTCAGTTTTCTTGCAGCCGGAGTTTTGAGAAACTAACCAGTGATCTTTACTGGATAACTCAGGGACCTCAGGAATCCTTGAGGGATTATGTGAACAAGTTTAGTCGGGAATCCTTGGATATCCCACATCTTGATGTTGCAACAGCTGTGCAAGCTTTTAAGATGGGGTTACAAAAGGATTCTCAATTTTATCAGGATCTTGTAATGAATCCCAGCAGGAATCTCGACGAAGCTCGTAACAGGGCCTTGAGATATATTCGCTTGGAAGATGACAAAAAGATGCAAGAGAGAATGAATTCTACCTCAACCTTTGAATCAACCAACAGGAAATCAGAATCCTCGTATAAACCGTATCGCTCCAAGCCATATGGTAGAAATGACAACAAGAAAGTGAATGCTATTGAAGACGAGGATCCTGAAGAATATCCTGAATTATCTGAATATTGCTTTTCTATTAATATACCCGAGTTGATGTATGCTATGCAGGGTTTGGGAGACAAAGCTAGGTGACCTCGAAAGAATCAACAAAAAGCTTATTGGAAGGATAAATCCAAATGGTGTGCCTTCCATGAAGATTTCGGAGATGTGACTGAGGATTGCATTGCTCTAAGGAAAGAAATAAGCTACCTATTAAGCAAGGGATATCTGAAGGATTTGCTGGGAAGAAAGAAGAATAAAGGGCAGGATCCTGAGAAGGATCCTGAACGAGCAGCATCACCCCCAGCAGATGCCAAAATAATTAACTTTATTTCAGGAGGATCCGACATTTGTGGGACTTCGTATTCTGCGGGCAAGAGACATGCAAAGGAGGCTAAGACTGAAAGGGGAGACAAACCAGTCAGGATGACCACCCTTACAACTGATAAAGTGATCACTTTCGACAGTGATGACAGGGATACTGTGCAGGATCCTCATCATGATGCTCTCGTAATAACATTATATGTTGCTAACCATTTTGTACGCAGGATATTGGTGGACAATGGTAGCTCTGTCAACATAATTCAGCTGGGAACGTTGAAGAGGATGAATGTATCTCCGATGGACATTACTTCGAAGTCCAATGTGCTCGTTGGTTTCAGTGGAGAAGCTAGGAATACCGTAGGGGAGATAAAGTTGCCAGTATATGTTGAAGGGGTCAACTCGATACAACGCTTTTGTGTGATGGATTCCCTATCCTGCTATAACATCATACTAGGCAGGCCATGGATCCATGACATGAAGGCTGTGCCATCGACTTATCACCAGTGCATCAAGATCCCTACCCCTTGGGGGGTCGTCAAAGTTGATAGTGATCAGCAGGAGGCGAAGGAATGCTACTCATCCTCAATGAAATCCTCAACCAAGCCTAATGCAGCATAGCAATTAAAGATGCGGGCCCAGGATATCATGGAGGCTTCGGAGCAGGATGTAAAGAAAGTTATCCTGGATCAGGATAATCCGGATATCTCGGTGCTCGTAGGAACCAATATCCCTCAGGATATTGAAAATCAATTGACTAATTTTTTGAAATGCAGGATGTCAACATTCGCGTGGAAGCACGAGGATATGACAGGTATATCCAAGGATGTTATAACACATAAGCTTGGTATTGACAGGTCATTCAAGCCGGTCCAACAAAAGAGAAGAAAAATTGCTCCGGGGCAAAATGTGATCATCCAAGAGGAAGTTGAAAGACTATTAAGGAGCAAGATGATTAGAGAAGTGAAGTTTCCTAGATGGCTTGCGAATGTAGTCGTGGTACAAAAGAAAAAAGGGAAATGGAGAGTTTGTGTAGATTACACAGACTTAAACAAAGCATGTCCCAAAGACCCGTTTCCTCTACCTCATATTGATTCAATGGTAGATGCTACCGCCGGCCACGAGATGTTAACCTTCATGGATGCCTCTTCAGGATTTCAGCAAATCCAAATGGAACCCTCTGATCAGGAGGATACTGCTTTCATGACACCCACAGGTATTTATTGTTATACTGCTATGCCCTTTGCTTTGAAAAATGCAGGTGCGACATACCAGAGGTTGGTAAACATGATGTTTAAAGACAAGGTGGGGGACACCATGGAGGTATATATTGACGATATGGTGGTGAAATCTAAAAAGGATGAGGATCACCCCCAGGATGTTAAGGGGGCGTTTGATATCCTGGATCAGTATAACATGAAACTGAATCCTGCTAAGTGCCATTTCGGAGTGGGGGCAGGAAAGTTTCTAGGATATATGGTGACCAAAAGAGGCATAGAGGCAAGCCCGGAGCAGATTAGAGCTATCCTGGATATAAAATCACCTTTGAATATGAAGGATGTTCAACGGTTAACCGGCCGAGTAGCAGCATTGAACAGATTTATTTCAAGATCCTCGGAAAAATGCAAGGAATTTTATGATATCCTCAAGAAGAATAAGAAGTTCGAATGGGGAGCAAAGCATGAAGCAGCCTTGCAGGATTTGAAGCAATATCTTTCAACCGCACCCTTATTGATGAAGCCTGAAAATGGTGAACCATTATCCCTGTATCTTGCAGTATCAGGGAATGTAGTAAGTGTTGTCCTTGTAAAAGATCATGAAGATCAGCAGTATCCTGTCTATTATGTTAGTAAAAGTTTATTAGATGCTGAAACTTGATATTCTTATCTAGAAAAATTGATATTAGCCCTAGTTATGGCATCAACGAAACTTAGACATTATTTTGAGAGACATAGGATTCATGTTAAAACCAATTATCCTGTTAAAAATGTGCTTAGGAAACCCGAGATGTCGGGTAGGATGGCTAAGTGGTCAGTAAAATTAAGTGCTTATAACTTAGTATATGAGCCTAGAAATGCCATAAAGTCTCAGGCTTTAGCTGACTTTGTGGCTGATTTCAGTAGTGACATTCAAAATGAAGTAGACTTAGAAGTACAGCAGCTAGGAGAAAACTTAGAATGTTGGACATTGTATACTGATGGTGCATCTAATGTAAGAGGTGTAGGTCTAGGTATACTACTAAAATCGCCACAGGGGGATATATTACCCCAGGCTATTAGGTGTGAATTTTCTGCTACTAATAATGAGGCAGAATATGAAGCTTTGATTGCAGGATTAGAGTTGGCTAAAAATATGAATATTAGATGTTTACAAGTATATGTTGATTCCCTGTTGATTACTAACCATTTCAATGGATCTTACGCAGTAAAAGGTGAAACGTTAGCTGAATATCTCGAAATTCTCAAAAAATTAGCAGGATACTTCGATATTTTTACACTTGAACAGGTACCAAGAGAGGAAAATGCTGAAGCTGATGCCTTGGAAAATATGGGATCATCGGTTAGGATACCGGAAGGAACCCGAATACCAATATTACATATCCTATATCCTGCGACGAATCCTCAGGATAAGGAAGTAATGAGTATTCAGGATCCTGATAATGAGTATCCCGAGGAGGATCCTAAGTCCTGGACGGCTCCAATCATGAGATATCTCAAGGAAGGACACATCCCAAAGAATGAGAATCCTAAAGCCTTTAGAATTAAGGTATCACGATTCACTATTATAAATGACGTTTTGTATAAGAAATCTCTTGCAGGACCATATCTGAGGTGCTTGGAGGATCCCGAAACCAAAGAAGTACTTCAGGATATACACGAAGGGGATTGTGGTAACCATACTGGGGGCAGGTCGTTATTCTCAAAAGTATTGAGGACAGGATATTATTGGCCGACGATGAGGAAAGATGCCACAGAATATGCTCGAAGATGTGACGCATGTCAAAGACATGGTAACATATTACATCAGCCTGCTGAACCGCTGTATCCTATTGTTTCCCCTTGGCCATTCATGAAATGGGGTATGGATATAGTGGGAAAGCTTCCAAAGGCTCCAGGAGGAAAGGTTTTCATGTTGGCAATGACGGATTATTTCTCCAAGTGGGTTGAAGCAGAAGCATTTGTTCAGGTTAGAGATCAAGAAGTGGTATCCTTCATAAAAAGGAATATCGTGACTAGATTTGGAGTACCAGCTGAGATAATTTGTGACAATGGATCTCAATTTATAAGTAAAAGGACTACTGACTTTTGCAAGAGTTGGGGAATCAAAATGATCACGTCTACTCTGGTGCATCCTCAAGCAAATGGACAAGCAGAATCCTCGAACAAGATAATTGTCAACAACTTAAAAAAGAGACTAGGGGCTAAGAAAGGAAGATGGGCAGAAGAATTACCCTTTGTTTTGTGGGCTGATAGGACAACGGTGAAGAGTGCAACTGGCCAAACCCCATTTTCTTTGGTGTTTGGAGCAGAAGCGGTAATCCCGACAGAAATGGTGATACCTACAACGAGATCCAACCTCAGGGATCCTGAGCAGAATCCTGAAGTCCTATGCCAGGAACTGGATACTATTGATGAGACAAGAGACGCTGCAAGGCTAAGGATGGCAGCATATCAACAGAGGATATCTAAAGCATATTACAAGAATATAAGGACTAGAAGATTTCAGGTTGGAGATTGGGTATTAAGAAAAGCTTTTCAGAATACTACTAATCCTGCTGATGGAAAGTTGGCTCCGAAATGGGAAGGACCCTATGAGGTTGAATCAGAATCAAGAAAAGGAGCATACCGACTCGAGAATATGGAGGGGGATATGCTACCGAGATCCTGGAATGCTATACATCTAAAGCTCTATTTTAAGTGAGTATGAAATTCAAATTCTGACTCAGGGTGGTATGGATTACGTCTCTTTTATCAAATTTTGATATTATTTACTATTTTGAACCCATTGCTGACTTAAGCATCGGAGGGGTGTTAGCCAGGCTAACACCCACCTTAGCTTACGATTGTTTTGCAGTATATGCTTCGGGATGTAGCACCAGGATATACACTCAGGATACTTCGGAAGATTAGAGGATTGGCCCCCTCTCTCACATCTAAGGGATCCTGGTCCCTTCACAGGTTTAAAGGTATTAACCTTTCTTCCGAATTGGGTTTAAACACCCCGCCTGGAGCGCAAGTTATTCGGGAATAGTTCAAAGTGGCGGGACCAGTTCATGTAAAAGTGGCTGACAATTTCGTTACTATTGGCTATATCTTGAATCCTTAAGGTATTTGAGGATTGATCACCCTCTCTCACGAAAGGGTATTTTCATATTCTCTAAGGTTTAAAGGTTTTCACCTTTCTAAGTCTTGGAGTTTATACACTCCCACCTGTAGCGCACAAAAATTTGGGATTTTCCCCAGGATACAAAGGATTTATCTCTAGTATATTTTGGGTTTCACCCCTGTAACACAAAAAATTGTCTATACAATTGGAACTAGTGTTCAAAAATTTTCTAAGTGTTTGAGGACTTCATGCACAGGGGACATTCCATCTAAAGTAATTATATGAAGCACAAAGGATCAAAGTTGAGCTAAGTGTCTCAAATTGGGGACATCTTAGTAGGAGAAGTCACAAAAGGGGTTGGAATTTAATACTAGGGCTACACTTAATTCCTGGTATGATCTTTCCTTTGTGAACCTTAAATGAATTGTTTAACTTTGATTAAGGATATATCTTTAGGATATGTCTTCGAAATCTATTTTTGGAATACGTTTCGGGATATTTCATTGAAATATTTGATTGAAATATTTGATTTGAAAATGAAAACCCTGATCAAACAAGTATTATCAAAACAAGTTTTAGAAAATGGGCTATCTTTTATTCTTTAGAAGTTTTGTCTGAAATTAATTGAATTTTTAGAAATTCTATTTGAAAAAGGTTTTCATAGTATATCACTGAGTATATTGATCAGGATATGAGAGCAATAGCAAGCCAATTGAAAGATGAAATTATTTGAAATAAGCAATATCAGTTGATAACCGAAGGTTTCATCCTAAAACCTAGGACCCATCCACCTTCGGCTATCAAGTTGTTTTAATACAGAAATAAAAACTGTTCATAGGACAGGAAATAAAAATTGTTCAAACATAAGCATAACTCTCAAATTTAAAGAAAATAAATTTTAGGAGGCAGCGCCCTCTTCGTTTATGGTATTTTCAGCAGCATTCGTCTCGGGATCAGCCTCAGCATCCCTCTTAGCACCAGTTGGTGTTTCGATTGCTTTTGAAGATCCTTCAGCTGCAGGTTTGGTAGAAGTGCCGCCGAGACTCCTTAGCTTTGTTTCCCAGGCACTGACGTCCCAAGAAGGGCATTCGAAGCCCAGTGTTTTGGCTTCATGGGACATCTTTAGCCTGGCCTGGAGGAGGGAAGTGATGACGGAACTTTTAAGGCTTTCCCGGTAGCTGACCATATCCTGTTCATGTTGAGCGTGGGCAGCATCAAGATCGGCTCGGGCCTGGAGAGTAGCTTTGTTGAGAGCAGTCTGATGTTCTTGGATCATAGCCTTGAACTTCTCCTCGTAGTGCCGAGATTTGGCGGCTGCAATCATGCCCTGATCGGAGATGGTAACCTCGGCTTTCTTCAACTTGGATTCAAGCGTCTTGTTGAGCCCACAGGATTCTTGATATAGATGAACCAGACGTTCAAGACCCTGCAAAAATAAGAAGACAGGTATTGGTTTTAATAAATACTTATAAGTGGTAGAAGCTGCAGGATGTGGCTCAAGGATACTAACCTGGTTGAGAAAAGAAGTCATAAATCCGCTCGCTTCGATGAACCCGTGATTCTCATAGGGGAATGTATCAGAGATAACGGGGGAATCGGGCTCTTTCCTTTTACGAGAACTTGAACTCCGGGGCTTGGTAGCTGGCGAAGGTTTGGGAATGACGATGGCCTTGGAACTGCTGGGCTTGGATGAGGCCGTGGCCTTGGGACTAGGTTCCTTCTTGATCTGGACCTGATCGGAATAACTGTCCAGCTCGTCGAGGTCAAAGACTTCAGGGATCTTGGCCGGTACTGCACAAGGGAAGATATTTTTAAACTCATCATACCTCCAAAAGATAATCGGTTTAATAAATAAAGATAATTACTAAGAATATGCTTACCAGGCATCTCTGAACTTGATTTTTGGCTTGAATCTGTAAGAGACAGGGAGAAGGTTATTTCACTGGCAGGAAGTCGGTAGATTTCTTTGATCCTGGACTCGGATTCCGCACTTGGGGTGCTAAATCTCTGAAGTTCGCTGCATAAAAACATCAGGATATAAGTCTGGGATATAGTTTAAGGATACATTTGGGCATATTCCTAAAACCCTAGATCCTACCCTTGGTTAACCATCTAACTGGCAGATCGAAACCCTTGTCAATAGAGTCTCTTTTCACGAAAAAGAACTTTCGTCGCCATTGGTCTTCGTTCTTGGTGGCCTTAAGGACTAAAGGGCTCTTGGAGGTGGAGAACAAAAGAAAACGGCTATCACCATGGGACCTCAACCGGTATGCTATGGGGAGGTCTTCAATACACAGGTCAGGGCAGTGGCGAGATTTGATTTGATCCAGTACCATCAAAACTCGCCAGACCATTGGCATAGTTTGGGCATAACTAAGGCCGGTGAGGTTGAAGAAACGAGAGATGAAGGGTGGAAATGGATATTGGAGTCCCAAAGAAAAGGGGTAGGCGAAAAAGCAGACCCACTCGTCTGATGACATGTCTGATCGGACCTCCCGATCAAAAGGGTGAATGACTGTTCTAGCAGGAAAGGCGCCGGAATCCTTCAGGGCAGCGATATCGGCATTATTAAAGCAGCAGATTTCTTTTTCTGGTTCTCGTATGAGGTTGTGACTCACGAGGTTTGGGACTGGTTCATCCGAACGAGATCTTGTCCGTGATGCCATGAGGGGTATCAAGCAAACTAAAAGAAATTTAAAGAAAAACAGAGGATGAAAGAAAGGATGATTACCTGAAAATCGCTTGAAGAGTAATAATAACAAGATGAAATATCTCAGCTAATTATAGGCTGAATATAGGGGGCGAAGAGAAAAAGTAGCATGGGAAGTTGCACAATGTCATCTCAAACGTCACCTCGTTTTAATTGCCTCGGTCTACGAGTTAGAATTTTTAAAATATATCCGTTGGATTGGTATACCAACAGATATATTTGGGGATAATTGTTATGGGCCATTTTCTGAGCGTATATATCCTGACTAATATCCTGCTTTTGGTTGTTTACTTGTGATCAGGATACTGGATTAGGACATTGGTAACATCCTGGGCGATATCCTGGTGTTAACTAAATTGACCACGTGCAGGTTAGAGGCTGTGGGTTACTAACGGTCAGATGGACTTCTTCTCCTTAGGACTCGGGCAAATCTGTTATATGAGAGACGTTGAACCCGAAAGACCAGGTCTACAACGTTCAAGTGGGGAATATCCGCCGGATCCCGGTTTATTAGGGTAGTTTGTTGCATTTCTTTTACTATAAATAGATGGGGCGGATCAGATTAAGGCACGCAACTTTACACACACACTCTTTCGCACACTTTACTCTCTAGCTGCTAGCAAACACTATACACCAACACTTGTACTCGAATTACATTGTAACACCTAGTTGATCCGCATCACATCCTGCACTGTATCCTGATATTTGAAGTAATAGAAGAACAAGGCAGCTGCGATTGTCAGCTCCCGAGGTTTTGTGCCGGCGATCTAGATTGATCAAGGGCTTTCCTCGTACATCACGTGTCAACCTTTACTTTTTTGCTCATTGTTTGATCATAGATACAGCTCTATATCCTGAGCCGTATCCTGAAACTGTTTTTACAATTAATTTGGTTAACATATTTTCGACACTCATTTCTAGCACACTACCTCACTTAACTAATTTGATCACTTAATTGCTTCGGTAATTTTTGACCAAAACAGGCTTCGTCTTGAAACTCAGGATCCCTCCACCTTTGGCCATCATATTGTTAAAATGCAGGAAAAATAAAATGCAGGAAAAGTAAATTGTTTTAGGGTTACAGACCAACATTCAAATTTAAAAAAGTGGGCTCCGGCCTAGGCATCAACATCCATCATCGCCCACTTGAATGCCCTCACACAGCGGCATCTTCACCAGCCTTCTCCGTCTTCTCAGCCTCAGCATCCTGAGCAGCATCCTCACCAACGTCCACCCCAGCATCCTTCTTTTCTCCAGCCTTGTCCACCGGCTCTGCTGACTTAGAGGATTCGCCAGTCTCAGCAGGATGCGGAACAGCTTTGCCTCCAAGCTCCTTCAGCTTTGCCACCCAGGAATCAACCGGCCAGGCTGGGCATTCAAGACCTGTCTCCTTGGCCTCATAAGCCATCTTGATGCGAGCTTGTAGCAGAGAGACAATAGCTGAATTTTTTATCCCTTCCCGGAAAGAGACCATGGCCTGTTCATGCTCCACTTGAACGGCAGCCAGCTTTACCTCAGCATACTGAGTGACCTTTTTCAACTTTTCCTCATAATGCCGGGTCTTGACTTCAACAATGACGCCTTGGTCAGCAACAGTGGTCTTGAGCTGTTTGATCCTGGCCTCTTGGAACTTGTTTGTGATACAAGCATCGGTGTAGAGGTGGAGCAGATGCTGGAGGCCCTGCAAGTCAAAATTCAGGTATAAGTCAAAATCCATTAACCAGGATATCTTGTCAAGATATTCTGTCAGGATATTCTATCAGGATATGTGTGCAGGATATAGTATCAGGATATTACCTTATTGAGGAAGGATGTCATCGGTTCCAAGGAATCAGTGAAGCTGAGTTCTT
>JARYGA010040678.1:0-45977 GCA_030545235.1 Helianthus tuberosus
TGTGATTTTCTTCAATACTTACAAATAAAGTTTCTTAACAGTTTCCCCCTAAGTATTGTAAGAAAATGAACTACCTTATATCTAACATAAACAACTTTCAGCTGTTTAAAGAAAGATTCAAAACAACTAAGTTCAGAAACATAGAACATAGTCAAACCAATCATAAATCAGACAAAAATAAAATATTGTTCAAAAACAGGGATTTAATCTCATCATTTCATTTAATTGATCTTCACTCCACTTCTGTATTTGTCTCTTGGTTTCAGCCTTTTCTTGTGATCAATTGCCTTTTGAGTTTCTTTGTACATTTCTTTGTACCATCTTGCTTCCATCCAGTTTTCAATGCATTCTTCAATTGTTTTTCTCAGTTGTTCATTGTTCTTTCCCTTCTTCTTGAGCTGCTCTTGTTTTTCATTCATGCAGTTCCTTATATATTTTAGAGTTTGATTTGAATACCTGCATATATCACTGATTCTGAATAGAGCTTTCTCTTCATTAGCATCTTTGAAGACTACACACATTTCTGGTTGGTCAAAGATTGCTCCAGTTCTCACTAGTTTGGAAGGGATTTCTGCTGGAATTGAAGTGTTAGGAGGAGGTATTAGCACCTTGTTGCTGTACTCAAAATTGATACATAGATCAAAGTCTGCCAGTGCAGCCCTTTTGTATAACTTTGCTCCTGCACTTTTGAGGCTTTCAAGAGCTCTTCTGATCACAGCTGAATTACCTTTCATTTCATCAATGATATTCTTCATTTTGACTATTCCCATTGGGTGAATATCATCAGCCAGATTTGCATCAGTAACCTTTTGTTCACTGTTATCTTTTCTGATCAGGGTATACTTGTTTTGTGCTTCATAACCTAAGATGCCCCCTCCAGTGGTCAAAGTATCAATTCTTTCAATTGATACTATTGGATTGGTCATGTGCTTGTGTAGAATTACCCAACCTCCATTGTTTCTATTTTCAACAATACCTTTACTCATTGGAGAGAGCGGTCTCTTTGGGTTGTCTTCTGAACCTTTCCAATAGTAATGCTTTAGATGTTCTTCAGGGTACATAATAGTGTGTAAATCACCTTGTAGGACATCCATTTCTCTGATGTTCCCCTCTGAATATTCTATCATTTCTTTTCTTGGCCTTTTTGAGGAAGTCACTTCAAGTTCCATTCTTCTCTTTTCTTTTGTATCCATCCTTATGCTTAACTCTGTTTCTCCTGTGATGGCTGTAGAAGATGAATGAATTGGAACATTGTCTTTCTGCTGTACCCTTGATGTGTATGGCTTTGGAACATTTGGTGGAGGACCCATGAGTAGCTTATGTTTATCTGGCGGTGGACCCGTGGGTTGCTTCTGTTTTTGAGCTGTTGAAGTTTCTGTTTGTTTGGTTTGAACTTGTTGAATGGTTTATGGTTGTTGTTGTTGAGGAGTTTCTGATCTCCTTGCTTGTCTTTCTTGTGGAATTGGGGCTTTCAGTTCATGAAGATCGACTTTTGCTAATCTAGCAACATTATACTGCAATCTTTCTACTAACAAATGAACATTAGTGAGAAGTTGAGTATTTGTTTCTTCTTGTTTCTTCATTTTCTGAAACTCCTGGTTCTCTTGATTTCTTTGTGCAGTCAATTCCATCAACAGTTTCTCAAAAGCTTCAGCCATGCTGCTGCTGTTGACTCTGAGAAACTGTATTTCTTCAAGAATCTTTCCTGAACTTGAGCTTTCTCCTGCAGTTGCAGCCTCAGCCATCTTTTTCTTGATATCATGCAGTTCTTTGAGAGCTTTTTCAAATTATGATGAGCTCTCTCTGTTTTCTGATGACTCTTGCAGTTTCTTAAGGGCTGTAGCATTGTCTTCTGTTTGCTTCTGCACAACTTTGACAGTTTCTGATAAAATTTTGATGTCTGATCTTTGATTTTTGATTTCTTTCAATATCAGATCAAGTTTATCTTCTGTGACTGCTTTCTCAGTACTATCAGCAGTTGTTTCTTCAGGCTCCTTGTGTAGTTGTTTAGTTGATATAGATTTATGTCCTTGGGAAATAAGAAGAGCAACAGATGCTCCAATACCAACAGAAAACACATTTTCTGCTGTTTTGAGGTTAAGAGGATTGGAATAAACCAAATTCCCTATACCCTCACCAGAAATTTGAAACACATTCAAGCTCTGGATTTCCTCATATCCTTGAACCTTTTCAGGTTCTCCATGAGTTGTTGAGAAACTCTTAGTTTTCTCATCCAGGTTTCCTTGATCAGCAGACTGATCTCCACCTGTTGCCACCACATTTTCCTCCTCAGAATCTGATTCAGAAAATGGGTCTTTGGTTTTACTCAAATTTTGTTTTTCAGAAATGGTGCTTCTAAGTAAAATTTCATGTTTTCCTTGAATTAATTCATCAGAATCACTCTCAGAGAAATGAAATATGTTTATTTTAGAATGTTGTGCACCTGTTTCTCCTATATGTGAGTCTTTAGCATGATGTTCTTCTGCCACAGGACTCATATTCACATCTTCATCAGCTGGATGAGGATCAGATTCATCCTGCAGTTCCATTCTTGGTGTGCTTGATTCTTGTGCATCATGCTCCATGGGGGACACTTTTGCAAAAACTCCTTTGTTTTCTGGCCTTTTGTTCAACATTTTCAAGTACTCTGCTCTGTATGGTGAATCTTCTGGTATCAGATTCATCATCTTTTCTGACAGAACAGGCACATCATAATCTGACTTCCAAGACCCTACAGCAGTCCAGGGTCTCATAATTTCTGTCTTCCACATATTTTCTGATGCTGGAATTTCTATGTTCCTTTTAGATAAAGCATCAGAAATTATGATTGACAGAAATCTTGGAAAGGGTAGATGTGAATCTATCCTTCCAATATTAGTCAGAATTGATCTTCTGATCAGAATAAATATTTCTGCTCCAAAATCAATGTTTAACCCACTTATGAGACTAAACATGATTGTTAGAATGTTCATATTTATCTGATCTGTACCTCCAATTTTTGATGATAGACACTTGTTCAGAATTTCCATTAAAACTTGCCAGAAGGCAGGTAGCTTGTTTCTCTTGAATTCATTGATTTTTGAAATCTTTGTTTTGTAACCCATTACAGCATCAAGTTGTGAGAACATATCTTCCTTTTCTGGTGCTTCTTAATAGCTATGATTTAAGGGTAGTTCCAAACATTCCCTTATCTTCTCCGGTGAAATTGTAAAAAAGATATTTCCCCATACATGTGTTGTTAGCTCGGTTTGACTTGAGATTTTGAGAGTTTTTACAACTTGTTGTATGAGTTCTTCTGGTACCTCTCTGGTTTTTGTAAGAGTTTGAGCTATCGGGCATCTTGTTAGAAATTCAATGAGAATTTGACACTTCATATCATACTCTTCGATGTTATCATTCATTGCTTCATTGTTGCTCTTTAATGGAAGAAATTATGCTTCAGTGATGAAGGGAACAGTGTGTTCAACTGGTGGTATGTTGATGTTGATAGCTGCCATTGAGAATTAGGGTTTTGGTTTCGGAAAAGGGTTTTAGGGTTTTGAATTTGAAGGTTGAAGATGGAAGTCTCTGTTTTTGAATGAGGTATTTATAGTGTGTACAGACAGAGATTCTTGAGTGTTTGTCGTGGGTTGTTTGTATTCAAGGTGGTTAATGACACCTTTATGATGTTTTAATCCTTTAAGGAAACAACCGTTTAAAAAACCTTTGGTTTATCTCTAATTTAATGTAAATCCTTTAATGAGACTTAGAGATTCCAATGATTTTGCGGATAAACACTAATGTCCAACTTGCACCTTTTCTCCAAGTGGGACCCCTTTTGTTTCAAAAAAGGTCCAATAAAAACCTTTTCTCAGTTTGTGTGTCTTCCCAGGTTTTTCTCATGATGATATATATCAGAAAATTTTGAATAAAACTTTTGAGAGTTGTATTTTCTTCATATATCATCAGAATTCATTTGATTCATTTACAGAGGATGAATCATAATTAATTTTTTTTGAGATGAGAGGGAATAAGTAGAGTTCCGAGATTTTTACTTACATTGCAGTCTTGCAGTTCTGAACTCCACTCCTTTGTTCTGATATACAGGAAGTATTTTTCATACAGCTGGTTCCAGTCCTCAGAATTTTTTTTTTTGAAAGAAACTTATTTAAAAAAAATTAGATGGTCATAAGTTTCTTTAAATCTGGTTAAAAGTATTGTTTTTCTGATGATATGTCAAACTTCCTGGCTTTCAAGAGATTTTTCTGATAAAAATTTGATTTTCGGATCTATTGTCAGAATTTCTGGTTACTTTGAAAATTTTCTGGTGAATGAACAGATTTGTGTGACAAGATGAGTTTTCTGAATAATTACCAGATTTTCTTTGTTTTTATCAGACATGTTGTGTTAGTTCCCCCTAGATCTATGGAATTTTTTTTAAAAATATAAAGAAAAATTAAAGCAACTTTGATAAAGAAAGAACACAAAAAAAAAAAAAACACACACAACAAAGAAAAACAAACAACAACTACTCCTCCTCCTCGTCCAACACGTTGTACATGCACTTCACATATAACCAAAGACTGGTTATCCGACCGGTGTGATTCGTTGATGGCGTCAGGGTGGCTTCACTAATGTTTTCTTGAAGTACCAGCTCGGCCCTTGGATAGCAGCTTCTCACTCCCCCGAAGTCCAGATGACTTGTGATCACCTTGGTTACGAATCGAGGGTAGATTAGAAAGGGTTGACGGTCGTGGATGTTTGCTCCTAGGTCTCTCATGAGAAATTTAGCATAGTTGTAAGGTTTTTCTTGTACAACAGTATGAACCACTTCCATCATCTTATGAGACAGCTCGTTGAAGTGTCCAATCTTCTTGGAGAAGCAGACACTTAGTTGTGTTACCAAAAACTGGAAAGGTGGTATAAAACCAGATTTGCTAACATCCCTTGACGAGTTGTTTGTATGATAGCCCATTTCAGTCAAGGTCTGTTGCACATTTGCCTTATCCAGAAATTTGATTTCATGATCATTACCCAGTTTGAGGACATTTCTGATTGTTTCCTCTTTTAGGGTAATTTTTACCCTCATAACCTCACTTTCAATCCACACGGAACTACCACTAAAAATGATTTGAGAGTTCCACCAGAACTCTTGAAGAAGTTTTGGATAAATGGTGACATGTGATGATACAGCAAAGCCCAAAGGACTTCTCATGATCATATTATACACAAACCTGCAGTTCTCCCATGCAGGTCCTTCCAAGTTGGATCTTAATATAAGATTATGAAGTCTGTGAAATGGGAGAGGGAATTGAGTAGCTTTCATCAATTTTGGGCGACCCATTTTAATATAAGAAAAATTCTGTCGAAGGACTTTTGAAGAGATGATTTTTGGTGTGAGGTAAGTTCTTTTCAGGTTGTTAATATTTATAGATGAAAGTGATGGTTCCCTATAAATGATATTAACAGCCAACCCTTTTCTCTTCAATTAAGATGATATCTGTTGCAGTGAATGTGACAGTCTACTAAGCCCCATGTGTGAGTAAGCATTTAATGACTAGGAGGCTACTTTCATAGCTCCTAATGATTCTAGTGCCTACGTGTCACTTAAGTTTCTTATGAAAAAATGACGTTGCATGCATTGGCAGTAAAAATAAAATTCAATAATCTGAAAAAAAATTATAGAGACGGTTGATTTTCCCAGTAATATAGAATTTTATCAGTATGCATGTTACTTTTCCCCCTTTTTGTTTTTTTAATTAAAATAAAAAATACAAAAACAAAATATACACAAATGTGAATAAATACAGTTTGTGGGATATGCATGAAGATGGAAAACTATGATGATTACAAATTATTCTGATGTTTCAACCTGGTTTCTGATTTTATATCAGATCTTCTGGTGATTTCACCAGATATTCTGATATTTCTTCAGATCATTTGATAAATTATCATTTATTGATGATTTATCAGATTTTCTGATGTTCCATCAGATTGATGGATTGGTTTATCAGAATCCAGTTGATTTGTTCTATGATTATCAGAACTTTGATGTTCAACAAGTTGGTTTTCAATTTGTGTCTTTGTGTTTTCTGAAAAATCTTCATCATTTAAATTAACCATGCCAAGTTTGCTGATCAGAAAATTATGTCTCTTTTTATCAAGAGGTTTTGTAAAGATACCAGCAATTTGGTTTTCAGTTGGAACAAAATACATTTCAATGTTACCTTTCTCCACATGATCTTTTATGAAGTGATATCTGACATCTATGTGTTTGGTTCTTGAGTGATGAACTGGATTTTCTGTTATTGCAATAGCACTCTTTGAGTCACATAGAATAGGTATTCTTGTCAGATTTACTCCATAATTTTTCAGTTGAGTTTGCATCCACAGCACTTGTGAACAACAACTTGCTGCTGCTACATATTCTGATTCTGTTGTTGATGTGGCAACACAGTTTTGTTTCTTGCTTGCCCAACATACTAATTTTTCTCCCAAGAGTTGACAGGCACCAGATGTGCTTTTCTTGTCAATTTTGCACCTGCATAATCTGCATCTGTGAATGCAATTAATGTAGGATCGTTTTCTGACCCAAATGAGCCGATCAGAAGAGTTTTTCTCAATACGAGAGGCGGAAACAAACGTATTGAGTTCAATTCAGCTAGATATACACTTTAAACTGTATTTTGATTGATTTGACAAAGATTTACAGTGAGTAGACACTTCGGCAGCACTTCGGCTCTCAAACCGGAAAGTTATTTCGTGCCAAATGACACAGACACATCAGGTATTTATAGGCAAGCTAATTTCGCACGAACCAGCTCAAGCGGAATTAGATTTCATGCGAAATCTAATTTCGTGCGGAATTAACATCTAATTTCGTGCGGAATTACTTAGGTGTAATTTCGTGCGAAATTACCCACAAACACACTTTTCTCATTTTGCGTGCCCTGATCTATCTAATACAATACAATACAAGACTCGATACAAGACGAAGTCGATAGACGCATGCACCAACAGACTCCCCCTCGAATGTTGACGAGTCTTCAGTGTCGAGTCTTCAATCTTCTGCCTTTATCAGTCTTCTCGAACTCTCTGAAGTATCTAACAATGTAAAGCATCCTCAATTTCTATTTTCTTTTCATCTCCAAGATCTCCACCTGGCTCTTATCTCTCTCTAATTCTCTTGATCAGATCTCTTGATTCCTTAAGTTTATCAGCATCAGCAATTTGCATGGACATCAAGATCTTAACTTGGCTCTACAATCTTCTATCCCAAGATCTGTGGTTGACTCTTACTATCTTCAGACTCCCCCTTAAGTTGTGCTTGGGATCGCAATCTAGCTTCCACACGTTCAAGATCGTGACCTGGCTCACATCCTACTCAGGATCAAAACCTGACTAACCTACACATTCTTAACCCAGAAATAAATTTCACAAATTTAAAATTTGACAAATTTATTCTCTGCTTACCACTTGTAAACACAAGTACACCATCATTTGCAAATATCATACAAAATGATTTAACATTTTAATCTCTGATGAACCACTTGTAAGAAAAACTTTTTCAAATACATTTTCCCAAACCTTATGTTCATCATGCTCAGCACTTGGAATTTTGAAAATCAGCTTTCCAACATCAGTTGTCAAAAATCTTTTTGAATTTTCAATAATTTATGCTAAAACACACTTAAAATCTTTTTGGATTTTTAATTTTAATAAAAATGCAATAAATAAATATTTACAAACAATATTTTTGTGAGATTGTGTAAGAGGATCATATCAGTTTTTGAGACAAATCACCAACACCGTTAAGCTTTACACATTTTAAGTTCTAAACGATTCACTTAGATTGTCAGTATACTGATCCACTTAAATTTTCACACAAAGTTCAACTGTTTCTAGATACGAGATTAGTGTTTTAGAGACTTAAACTTATTCGCGTGTCCCACCTCAGAATATACTCTCGTATCTAGATCCCAATATTCAGTCTTACAGGTGAGTATATCACAGATGATATCTGTAAAGGGTTAAAATGTGAGGGCCATGAGAGCTCAGGCTATTGCTTCCGCAAAATCAGAGAGATGATGGCTTCGACTTTTGGTGTGTTCCCTTTAGAGAATCTTTTCTTCAACAGCACATGATTAGCATTTTGCAATGTTTCATCATTTTTATGCTGAGGGTGGTGCTATATTTCAAGCATGCAGAAAGTATTATAAGGGGACTAGGCCATTGCTTCCGCAAAATCAGAAGTCCCGGGATAATACCCCAGGTATCACTGAGTATAAAGACCTAGTATCTCAGAAAGAGGGACCTTTCAAACAAGATTTCGGGGGTTACCCATATATCCGAGAGATGTTCCCCACGATATAAGTAAGTTTGAAATTTAGGTTTATATCTCGTCACAATCTACTAAATGTGTAAAAACCTACTGGCATATCATCAGTGAGACCGTTTATCACATTTGACTTTCCAATTCTTTAGCATGCTGTGATTGTCCACTGATGTACTATCATTTCCTCTTTTTCACAACAAAACTCTTTTTCATTTTATCATGTTTTTGACTTTTTCAAAATTTCTAATGTTTTTGGATTTTCTGAAATTTCTTACTCCCCCTAAAATGCAAAATCATTTAAAAGAATTTTGAAAACAAACTGTACAAGTAAAGTGACAACTGTTGTGAATTGCTTCAATTCGCCATCCATTTGGCATAAAAAATCAGAACTCCCCCTGACAACAAACTATTTTCCCATTATGATATCAAAACACTTAAGTTTGTTTTAATCAAAATGGTTTTTCCGGAAAATTAGTTTTGTTGATTTTATCACTTGTAAAAATGGGGATCAATTCATCACTTTGTTTTCTCAACCACTTGAATGAAAGTTAAATCAAGTTCAATTTAATGACCTTGATTTACCTCTTGAAGGTGAAAACCTTCTTCAACCACTTGTAGGTTCACTTACCAACCATACCATTTGTAAATCAAAATATAACAATTTTAAGAACAACTACCACTTGTAGATCGAAATTTCACAGTTGTGAATTTCTCAAGAAATACGCCGATTCCCGCTCCACTCTTACCAACCTGGAAGCTCCGGCAAGTCCTGGATTTCAATTATCATAATAGGTTCCATCCCAGTCACAAACCTGGGATGACCCATCTTTACCTGGTTTCTTCGTTTTCTTCTCATAAAATTCCTTTACCCCTTTGACCTTCCTGTCAACCATTTTACCAAAAATATGTTTCACCTTGGGGTTAAAAGCTTTTTCAACATCAAAATCTTTCTTTTCAGAGAAAAATTGATTTGAAATCTCAACTTTACCAACTTTTTGTTTAAAATTTTCAGCCCTCAATGGTGGAAAATTGACACCATCCATTGGAGGAACTGGTGTTTCTAATTTTAACTCAACATGTGGCTCCTCTGACTTTATGGAATCAGATTCATTACCTGAAAATAGCTTCTCTGATTTTGATGAATCAGAATCATTGCTAGAACTATTATCAGATTTCTTAACGACCCACTTTTGGTTATCAAGATTTGCTTTTCTTTTGTAAAAACCTTTTGAACATTCACCAACCTCAAATTTTGAGTTTTTGAAAACTATAAAAGGTTTTGTTGGTGATTCATTCTCAACTATCTTTCCTTTTTGTTTAACAGAAACTCCTTGTTTTGTTTGGATTGCCTTTGGACAATTCCTGGCAATATGATTATATGACCAAATGTTTTGCATTGAAAACAGGTTCTCGTTTCCTTTCTCTGAACAACTTCCTTCTCCATTTCTTCTTGCTTTTTAGCAAGGAATTCTTTGTTCGTTTGCTTTCTGAACAATTTCTCCTTTTCTTCTTCAGATGATGTTCCTGAAACAAAAACGGTTTTTGATTTATAAGTTTTCTCATTTTTATGATTTTTCGATGGAATAAAACCTAGACCTTTCCTTTTGAAATTACCGTTATGGTTTGGTTTCTTTTGAAAACCTGAACCAGAACTGTAACCCTTTTTCTTGTTTAATCGTTGTTGATCTCTTGAGGTGTACTTTTTAGGTTTTTCAAAAAGATTTACATCTTTTATTTCAGAAATATTAATTTCTGTTAGTTTGAAAACCCTTTTTATCATTTCAGTTTTAACACCTCTTATTGGAAATTCTTCATCAGAATATAATTTGTCAGAATCATTCAAAGTATATGCTACTTTGATTGATTCGTCATTCAAATTAGATTTTGATAACAAAAACTCTTTATTGTAAACCCGTTTGTCCTTTTTGTCTGTAGGACTTGACTTGTCAGACTTTGACTCTGAGTTTGACTCCGACTTTGACTCCTCGGTTTCATCGTTATCCAACACCTGATAGACCACTTTCTTTATTAATTCGGACTCATGATCAGTGTCAGACGATGTGAAAATGACGTCAATGTTGTCTGGCAAATTTTCTGATGGTTCAGATTCCCACACTAAGTTGGTTGCCTTTTTGTCTCTTTTTGAATTTGGATTTCTAGGAGAATATCCATTTTCAAGCAGGGGTGGACACTTGTTGTAACTGGCATCTTGTTTGTTACCAGAAATCTTCATTTCCGTATCCTTCTTTTTTTCCAGAACTCTTGTCTTCAGATATTTCCTCTTCATCAAATGCCTTCATGCCTTCAACGGTTGGATAAATCCTGTTAACATAAGAAGTACATGAGTAACTTTTTAACAATCTATTAGCTCTTTCTGTTTCAATTCTTTGATTTTCCAGTTTCTGTTCCAGTACAACACATTTCTCAATGTAATTATTGACAACTTTCTGCTTTGTCATAAAAGCTCCCTGAAGTGTCTTCATAGCTGTTGCTTGTTTACTGCTTGATTGATTGTACTGATTCATTGCTTTGTTGAGAACATCATAAGATTCTTTCAATCTGTTCATGTTATGAATCAAAATACTATTTTGCTTCTTCACTGCTTCACAATTCTCACATTTCACCTGAATCTTTTGTGCATCAGCTTCTGTATCAATTTTGAAAACTAGAATGTCTTTTATTTTCTTTCTTATCACAGGAACCTCTTCATCATCACTGCTGACAGGTTTTTTTAACTTTCTTCTTTTTCTTTTTAGCTTTTTCATCATCACTGTCACTTTCTTCTATCAATTTTAAATGCTCTTTCATTCTCCTTGCATAATAATCATCATCATCATTATCACTGTCTTCAGCAACTCTAGCAACAAAAGCTTTGTGATTTGAAGTTTTGTTAGGATCATAATCATCCCAACTGAAATTTGCCCAGCTAAACCCTTCTGGTAATTTTTCATCATCTTGATTTATCAGACATGCTTTACTACCAGCTGGAACATATTTATCCCAACTGAAATCTTTCGTTGACTTTTTATCATCTTGATTCACCATACAAGCTCTCTTTGATGAATCTTCAATCTCCTTCCTGGCATGAGCAGTTTGTGGTTGTTGTTGATGTGGTTGTTGAGCAACTTGATGATAAATTGCTTTCCGATAGTAATCATTGTTGTTGAACGGATTTTGAGCTCCACTTGCTTCGCGATTTGTGCACTCTCTCTTGAAGTGTCCTTTTTCCCTGCAACGAAAACAAGTAACTTTAGATTTATCAAAACCTAGAGTAGAAACATTTGCATCACGGAAATCATCTCTTCCCGTAATTTGTTTAAACTTTTCGGCTCTTCTCAAAACACTCGCAAAACACCACTTTATATCCATCAATTCCATCTCCTCAGCATCAATCTGATCATAATCCTCTTTTGTCAACATTGGATTCCCAATCTTTCCTGCAACTAAACTTTCATATGATTCAAATACAGTTCCCAACAATGACATGTGACCTTTTGCAACCTCTTCCGAGAAATTTTCACCATTTTCAAGATTTAAAACAATGTTGCATTGTAATCTCTTGCCATTCTTGGTTGTTGAAAAAATTGGATCAAAAGATGGATATGAAGAAAATCCAGTTTTGCTGTTTGATCCTTGAGATGACCCTCCAGACGAACTCTTAGCATTGAATACAGTTTCAACCTTTGGTGACATATTAGCCTTATACTAACACCTCCTTTGTAATAAAGACCTATATCCTGTTCACCATCAAAATCTTTCATTCTTGAGATCTTTCTCTGTTCCATTTCCTGAGCTTCAAGTTTTTCAATGAATTTATTCAGTGCCAAATTACTAAAATCTTTCTTATTTCTCAGCATCATGAGATATGTGCCCCAAGTTTCATGTGGCAATGCATCAGCCAACTTCTCTATCAATTCTTCATTATCTTTTGTGATGCTCACTCTCTTCATTTATACTAACAGATTGCAGTATCTTTCAATAATCTGCTTGGTGCTCTCAGTTCTCAAACCACGAAATAGATCAAATTCCTTTTTCAAAAGTGATTTTTTGTTCTTGATCATCTCTTTACTTCCAACAAACTTTGATTTTAAAGCTTTCCAAATTGAATATGCACTTCCATTGTGTTGAAGTAAAACCAAGATATCTTCCTTAACTGCTTGATGCAACAGACTAATCATCATCTTTTCATTTTTGTATTTCTTTCTATCATCAACACTTAGATCTTTAATAGCAATCTCCTCTTCATCATCATTCAATGGTCTAATATATTTTGTTTCAACACATTCCCAAGCATCCAAATAATTTGCTTGAACCCAATTCTCAAATCGTTCCTCCCATCCTTTATACTCCTCGATATTCATGAGCTTAGGCGATTTTTGCATAGTGCCCGTTTCATTTTCCATGTTCAAGTTCTGAGTAACAGATGCCAGAGTAGTCGGGGTAGTAGCAAATGCGTTATAAAATTCCTCTTCCATGTTTCGGTAACAAATTTCACAAAACAGATACTTTCAAACGAAATATCAAACACAAGCGAAATAACCTTTTCACACGAAATACCCTTTGGAGCGAAATATCCTTTCAAGCGAAATACTGATTTCAAGCGAAATAAGGTGGTTTTTAACGAAATAGGTAATTTCGTACGAAATACTCAAACGAAATTACAACTTTGATGCGAAATAGCTAATTTCGTGTGGACCTCTCAAACGAAATTACAAACTGGTGTGAAACAAGGCTATTTCACGCGAAATAAGAACCTAATTTTGTGCGAAATACTGCTGATGTCATCATCTCGAGCTGTTTTTGCTAAAATTGACCAGGTTTTAAGCCGTTTTAAGATCTGAAACTTTCTAGGGTTTGTTAAAACACTATTGCGCGTATTATGTGTGAAATTCAAGACATTTTAACCATGAAAACTTGTTAATTTTGAAAAAGAAGGTGTAGAAATCAGAATTTTCAGCTGAATTGGTAAGAACTCTTCAACCTGAGCTCTGATACCACTTGTAGGATCGTTTTCTGACCCAAATGAGCCGATCAGAAGAGTTTTTCTCAATACGAGAGGCGGAAACAGACGTATTGAGTTCATTTCAGCTAGATATACACTTTAAACTGTCTTTTGATTGATTTGACAAAGATTTACAGCGAGTAGACACTTCGGCAGCACTTCGGCTCTCAAACCGGAAAGTTATTTCGTGCCAAATGACACAGACACATTAGGTATTTATAGGCAAGCTAATTTCGTAGGAACCAGCTCAAGCGGAATTAGATTTCATGCAAAATCTAATTTCGTGCGGAATTAACATCTAATTTCGTGCGGAATTACTTAGGTGTAGTTTTGTGCGAAATTACCCACAAACACACTTTTCTCATTTTGCGTGCCCTAATCTATCTAATACAATACAATACAATACAAGACTCGATACAAGACGAAGTCGACAGACGCATGCACCAACAATTAATTCAAGGTTTGTATCCTTAGGATACCAGAGGCCAAGTTCTGATGTGCCTTTGAGATATTTGAAAACTCTTTTTACAGCTTTTAGATGGGATTCTTTGGGATCACATTGATATCTGGCCAGAAAGCATGTTGCAAACATAATATCTGGTCTGCTTGCAGTTAAATATAGTAATGATCCTATCATCCCTCTGTAGGTTTTAATATCTACACTTATTCCATCTTTATCAGAGTCTAACTTGTTCCCTGTTGCCATGGGAGTTTTTGAAACAGAGCAGTTTTCAAGTGAATATTTTTGTAGAATTGTTTTCACATATTTTGACTGACTCAAAAATATTTCATCAATTCTTTGTTTAACTTGTAACCCTAGGAAAAAGGTTAACTCACCCATCATACTCATTTCAAAGTGGCTGGTCATCAACATTTGAAATTTGTTGCAAAATTTTTCATTTGTTGATCCAAATATAATGTCATCAACATATATCTGGACCAGCAAAGTATGACCTTTGTGTGTTTTGAGGAAAAGTGTGGTGTCAATAGTACCTTTGGTAAAACCAGAATTGAGTAAGAAGTTTGATAAAGTTTCATACCATGCTCTAGGAGCTTGCTTCAACCCATACAAGGCTTTGTTTAATCTGTAAACATGATTTTGAAATTTTGGATCAGCAAAGCCTTCTGGTTGCTGCACATAAACTTCTTCCTCAATTTTACCATTCAGAAAAGCTGATTTTACATCCATTTGATAAACTTTGAAATCCTTGGATGCAGCATAAGCAAGAAAAATTCTTACAGCTTCTAATCTAGCTACTGGTGCAAAAGTTTCATCATAATCAATACCTTCTTGTTGACAATAACCTTTGACCACTAACCTTGCTTTGTTCCTGGTGATTATGCCATTCTCATCAGATTTATTCTTGAATACCCATTTTGAGCCTATGACAGACTTGTCTTTTGGCTTGGGTATCAGATCCCATACCTTGCTTCTTTCAAATTGATCAAGCTCTTCTTGCATAGCTTGTATCCAGTCAGGGTCACTTAGAGCTTCTTTGACAGATTTGGGTTCTATCTTGCTTAAGAACCCAGAAAATACACATTCATGTGCAGTTGCAGATCTTGTTCTGACACCATCTGCAGGATTGCCAATGATGTCAGAATGAACATGTCCTTTGATCCATCTTAACTTGTTGTGAAAAGTTGTTGGTTCTGATGGAATTGAAGTTTCCCCCTGAACAGGTGCTTCAATTGTGTGTAGGATATCAGAATTCTGAGGTTCTGATGTACTACACCTTTGTTCTGCAGAGTTAGTACATGAAGAATATTTTGATTTGTTTTTTAAAGCATTTTCATGTTCTAGGAAATCCTCAGTTATCATTTCAAAGAGATGTTCATAATTGTCTTGTTTGTCAGAAAAGTTTATTTCTTTCATGTATGCATCAGAAACCTCTGTTTCTGATGACTCATCAAATGAGACATACAAACTTTCTCTGATTGTCCTGGTGTTGAGAATAAAAACTATATATGCTTTTGAGGACAAAGAGTAACCAAGAAAAATATATTTTTCTGCTTTTCTGTCAAAATTTTCAAGGCTTTCAAAATCATTGAAATAAAACATCTACAACCAAATGTATGCAAATATTTTACACTTGGAATTCTTCCAATGATAATGTTGTAAGGTGTTTTGTTGTACCTTTTGTTGATAATGGTTCTGTTTTGGGTAAAACACGCATTTGCTATAGCTTCTGCCCAAAAATGAGTGGGCAGTTTAACATAAGCAAGCATGGTTCTGGCAGCTTCTACCAAGGTTCTATTTCTTCTTTCAACCACCCCATTCTGTTGAGGTGTTCTTGGAGCAGAAAAATCATGAGAAATTCCTTTACTGACAAGGAAATTCTCAATTTTTGAATTCTTAAACTCTGTTCCATTGTCTGATCTGATACTTCTGACTGTTAATTTTAACAGATTTTCAATTTTCTTGATAAAATTTATGATCAGATCAGGAGTTTCACTTTTCTTTCTCAAAAATTTTACCCATGTGTACCTGGAAAAGTCATCTACTATTACTAGTATGTATTTATTTCTAGAAAAACTTTCTGTACTTATGGGTCCACACAAATCCATGTGTAAAAGTTCCAAATTTTGTGAAATAGAAGACTCAGAAATTGGTTTATGTGAGTTTCTCTTGGATTTACCCATCTCACATGCTTCACAAATTTTATCCTTCTTTGAAGATATCAAATGTAATCCTTTTACCAGACCTTTGCTTGCTAGTTTGCTTTGGGTTTTGGAATTTAAGTGGGCTAGCCTTTTGTGCCATAACCAACTACTACCTTTGTTGATTTTTGAAAATAAACATAGTTTTGGATGTTCACTTTCTTCTTTGAAGTCAAAATAGTAAATTGATTTTCTTATTCTTTTCCCACTTAAATAGATTTTATTATCATCTATACCTATTAACAAGCATTTTTCTGGTAAAAAGGTTACCTGAAAACCTTTGTCACAGAATTGACCACAACTCAGCAAATTATACTTTAAGCCTTCAACATAGGCTACTTTCTCTATGGTCAAACATCCATACTTTATGCATCCATATCCCATGATCCTCCCTTTCACTCCATTTCCAAAATTTACCATTCTACCCAGCTTTGGAACAAAGTTGCTGAGTAAGCTCCTGTCCCCAGTCATGTGCTTGGAGCTTCCTGAATCGCAGTACCAGATCTGCTGCACATGATGGTCCTGAAATGGAATGATTAGAGGGTTTTTGGTACCCAGGCATGCTTGGGTACTGTTTCTAATGGAATATTAATCACTTTATTTCTTCTTCTTCTTGGTTTTGCATCAGAAACTCTGTTATATGCTGAGCCATTAACAGATTTTACATTTTTCTTTTGAAGATTGTGTTGAACAAGTTCAGTATGTCAACACACATACAAGAGTTATCAGAATTTTCTGATATTTCTTCTTGTGATGGAATGATAGGATAATTTTGAAAAGATGAGTGAACTGCTTCTGGAGTCTTTACAGATTCTTGACTGCATTCACTTATGTTTGTTTTGAAGTTTGGTTTTTTAAAAGAATATTCAGAACAGGTTGTTTTGCAAGATTCAGATTCAGATTTTGATGAAAATTTATCAGAATTCTGATGAGTTACTTTTACAAAGACAATGGGTTTATTTCCATTTGATCTTGTATAACCTAAACCCTATCCTTTGTTCTTTGGTGTGGACTCATTAAAATTTATGAATTCTTTTGCTTGTTGAAAACCTCTTACATTGATTTCTTTGTCATTGATTTTCTTGTAAATATCTTTTCTTTCATTTTCATAAAACTCAATTTTAGCTCTTTGATCTAAACTATCCTCTATACGAAGTTGGTTTTCAAGAATGATTATATTCATAGTCCTTTGCAACTCATCAGATTTTCTAATATTTGATTGATGTTTTTCTTGCAGATTTAGAAAATCTGACATGAGCTTGTTTAGCTTGTGTTCAAGATCAAGATTGTCTAAATTTACCTTTTGTTCTGAAGTTTCTGGTGGTCCTTCAGAAAGTGCCATGAGGCAGAAATTTGCCAATTCTTCTTCTTCATCATCAGAAGAATCATCAAATAACCATGTATCTATTCCAGCAATTAAGCTTACTTGTTGCTGCTTCTTTCCTTCTTCAAGCTTTTTCTCATAATAAGCAACATCCTTCAGCTTTTTGGTCTTGCATTCTGATGCATAGTGATCTCTCTACTTGCACTTGTAACACACAACTTCAGCCTTTCCTTTATCCTTAGATCTAAATTCCTCTTTAGATCTCCCATCCATCCTTCCTCTGTCACTTCTCTGGTACCTCTGGCTTCCTCCCCTCAACCTCTGCTCAAATGTTTTGGTGAGCAGTGCTATTGCCTCAGCAAAAGCTGAAAAGTCTGATGATGTATCAGAAATTTCAAGATTTTGGCTGTTTGATGGTTGTGGATCATTGGAAGTTGTTGATCTTTGTGAGTTTGAGATAAGAGCTAAAGATCCCCCTCTTTGAATGGTTTCTTCAAATATTTCTTCCTCTATGGGGATCAAGATGCTGTATAAGTCATGGAGACTCATGTTTCCTAGTTCTAAAGTTGAGGACAAAGTCATTGTTAGACTCCTCCATTCTCTAGGAAGGGCATCAAGAAATTTTATATTTCTTTCATCGTTTGACTTTGTTATTCCAAATTTCTTTAGCTCGTTTAAAAGTTTTGTAAATCTTTGATATGTATCATTTAATCTTTCATTTGGCAAACTTTTAAACCTCTCATAAGATGAGACATTATTTGTTCTTTTGTTTCTTCTCATCCTTTCTCCTCCTTCACAAAGATTTTCCAACTGATCCCATATTTCCTTGGCTGATGCACATGCATCAACTTGTGAAAATATGTCATTGGGGATGGCCATTATTAAAAGTGACTTTGCCCTTTCATCCCCAGCCACCTTTTCCTTGTCTTCCTCACTCCAAAGTATTTCACTTTTGGGAGCTTGGGAGGCAGGGATAGCAGGTGATTGGTCAGTTGCTGGAATAGCTGGTATTACAGTCATTGGTATATGTGGACCCCTTTCAATGGATTGAAACAGAGCTCGGTCATGACCATTAAGGAAATTGACCATCCTGATTTTCCATTGGGGTATTCCTCTCTGACCAGAGTCGGAGGTTTGGACATAGAACCAATGTTAAAAGCATTATTCCAGGATTGAAAGCTGGCCATGTTTAGAGAAAAGAAGATGAGCAGTTGATCGTTTGAAAATAGTTTATTCAATCTGCTCTGATACCAATTGTTGGACCCAGTATGGCCTGAAAAACTTCTTTTCATGTAATATGGCAAGTGATTTCAGTAGATGTGAAAAAGATGTGCGAAAATGGAAATCAGACTTTCAAGAAACAAGACCTACAGAATTATCAAGTTTATATCACTTTGAAACAAAATGGTTTCAAAGGTGATTGTAAGATTATTATCTATTACAAACGAATCTTGAATTCTGTGGGTGAGAGGGCAATGGAGTTTTGATGTATGTGTGAATGCTAAGCTTCAAACTCACTTTGCATCTCTTGATTGAGCCTTCTATTTATAGACGGCTGGGTGCATGAATAAACAATAGTTTATTCATGCAATAAGTCCTGCAAAAAGTGGCCAATTGACATATTCATTGAATCCAACGTTCAAGTTTCCTTTTTCATCATCATATCCAATAATGTCAACTTGCTTCGATAAGTGTGGCAGGATAGAGCCAATTTCAGACAAGTGGGGTTCTTTATCAGAATTTCTGATAAACCACTTCATCAGAAATTCTGGTGAACAAATCATCAGAAAAATCCTGATGATCAGAATCGTCAGAAACTGATGATATTTCATCAGAAATATCATCAGATCCATCAGAAATGACCTTCTCTGATAATCCAATTCAGCTCTTGATCAACTTGTGATTCTTTGAAGTAGATGCTGTGCATTCCAGTTTCTTGTTTGTGATCTTCAGGACTGTGATCTCTTCATAGATCCAGTTGATTGTGATTTTCTTCAATACTTACAAATAAAGTTTCCTAACAGATCATGACTCTTGAAGCAGGATACGCCTCTGCAAATTACTAATTGCTTGAAGGCACGAAAGTTGTTGCGTAAAGGATGTGTTGTTTTCTTGGCTCATGTCGGGGACAAGGGAGCCGAAGAACCAAAACTCGAAGATACTCCTGTGATAAGGGAATATCCTAAAATCTTCCCCGAAGGCTTGCCAGAATCATCTCCTCAACGACGAGTCGAATTTTGCATCGAATTAACTCCAGGCGCCGCGCCTGCAGTCAGTGCACCTTAGCAACTTACACCTTCGGAGATGCAAGGATTGTCAGTGTAACCTCAGTGGTTGATAGAGAAGGAAGATGACAGACCAAGATTCCTGTTTTGGGTAACCCCAGTTCTACTCATCAAGAAGAAGGACGATGGTTTTCAAATGAGCATCGACTACCAGGAGCCGAACGAGCTAACCCACAAGAGTCGGTGACTCTTGCTAAGGATTAACGAATTACTTATTTAACTAACTGTGAGGATCCAACCACTATTTCATGACTGATCGATGATCGAGTGTCATTAGCAGTGAATTCAGGAATAAAGTATACCGGGGAAATTGTGGGACAATAATTTGTTTTTAAACATACGCAAAAATGGTGTTTCCTACACAATGCACAAAACAGATTTACACAGAATATGAAACCTTGAGGATCTAGAAAACATATACTTAGGACCTTTGGAAACCCAGGTCCAAACTCGTAAAGGTTGTTACTTAGGAACCATATTTGTTAACTCAATCAAACACCATTGACCTGATATATATGCCATTACAGTTAACAAAATAGAAAGTACTTAAATTTCTTTTGTTGAAATCTTCACTTTTGCTTCTAGCGAGTAGATGTTTGCATCTCTACTCCCCTAATGGTAGTTGCATCGCGTTAATTTCCTTCGCTGAGAGCGAACACACATTTGCTTCGAATACTTGGTCATTTCTTCATTTTAGCAGATACACATTGCTTCATTACTTGAAAACTTATATGTTATGGATGCACCTTTTGCTACGCATGCGGTCTCATTTCGAATAAACGCTTCATTGAAGTTCAAGTATTATTTTGCTAAAGCTAGCTATTGGTTTATGATTCGAATAACCTACGCATTGTAATTGTTGGCTCTTTTGTTATCAAGTCAACATACCTTCTTGAAACTTCTTTTATTTCAAGTTACATCCATGGTTTATCTGTGTAACCATGCCGAGATTCGTTTGCTGGTACACACGTTTATTGTCGGGTTACGCTGAAACCAAGTTCAATTGCTTGAACTTATCCATTTCGCATATTCAATTCAAGACGCAATATGATGTATTGAGAGCATCACATTCAAATATTCTTGCAAAGGTTCTTTTGTTTCGAGTCGTAGTGGACTTGATTGGTCTACGACTCCACTAAATCGTTTGTTGATTTCGATACCTTACGGTGATACTTTCACGAAATTGAAGCTTGCGCTAATTTGGTTACTCACTTCATACACGGATTTAATTATTTATTTACTAATTTGCTCTAAATCCATCTTGTTTATCACGATTAAAGCAGTCTCAACACAGTTGTGTGTTAAGGCAATGGTACATAGATTCATTTCATAGCACAACGTACCTCCTAACGATTCTTCATTGTCGATCAAATGCCTTGCGGTACTTAATACTTTTTCATCTTCGATCAAAAACAGTGGCTCTTTGATGTTCCGTATTTAACCAAAAACTTTATAACATTGTGAAAATCAAATCTTTAGATTGTCTCAGTACACTTTCATTTGATTTCAGGCATGGTGAACTTGTTCAGTCACCACTATTGTTGAATCTCGTCATTACGACACCTTGTGGTGTCATTAGCTTGTGCTAATCATGGTCAACTGTTTCACACAAAACTACATATGCTTTTGTTTGACTTGTCATTTAAACATTTCTGATGCAACTACGAATTAAGACAATGATACACCATATCGCTTGTACTTCATTCAGTGTATTTTCGCAATTCGAGAATGTCAACACACTAATCCTTTCCATTTACTCATTCGAAAGTTGATAGGTCATTCTCATCTTCAAGTTGTTGATTTTGAGTTCATATAGCGGATGCTATGGTTTGTGAAAGTTTGCATACTGTGACCGATCGTTGCGAAACCTATTGGTCAAAACCCCGCTTTTGTGGAACCCCTGTAACTGGATTACACTAGACTATACGTCAATACATCTGGTACCTTTGACAGCAAATCCTGAAACACATACTTTTTAACTACTGGGTTCTGATTATAGTAAGGTATCGTTGGATTCGCCTGAATTGAATAAGTTTTGATTCGGTTTTGGGTTACCTACCTCAGTATTATTCGTACACATACACGCACAATGTAACCCTAAGGAGTTAAGGTAGTACAAATTTCGAGGACGAAATTTTCTTAACAGGGGGAGAATGTCACAACCGTCAAATTTGCATGCACCAGTACAATTAATTAATATTGATTTATGCTTAATGACAGTGCTTAATTATAACTGATGATTTAAACTGTTTACTGATTTCTGTATCATGCATACATGTGCATCACATTTCATACTGTCACACCATTCATTACATACAAACTTTAGTGATATACATGATGCACAAAGCACAGTTAGCACAGTTAGCGGATAACTCAGAAATATACTGACAGTGCCAGTACATAGACAGACAATGTTTTGAGGCCCAGTACGAGCCATAGACAAGGTACTACACTAGTAGGGAGTGTAGGAAAGTAAGGACCATAAAACAGCGTCACTAGGTGATAGTTTAAGTGCCGGAAAGTGCCTAAAACTCACTACAAGTGCAGAATTCTGCATTTTTCAGCAAAATTCAGCTTTTTAACATACTAGTATTATGCAGAAAATTGACTAAATGGTCCTGAATGCTTTCCTAAGTGTTGGGAATTAAAAGTGTCACAAAAAGTTACATAAAATACACTATACGGAATAACTTAGCACTTTAACGGAACGGTATCTAACCAAACAACCGGGCATTACCCGGAACACCAAAATATTGCCAGATACATTGTTTTATTATTTTTGAACTAGTTATGGTCCCCGAATACCCCAACACATTATATAATGTGCCATGCACATAATGCACTAGATATTGCACTTAACCACCAACTATTTACCTACTTATCATTGCAATTTACAAATACCCCCCCCCCATATGAAACTTACGGCCCAAAGGGGAGGACCCCACCACCAAATCCCACTAGATATTATCTCATATTTTATTTACATAGTTGCTTGATTGCATTGCCAAGATATTGAAGGAAATCTCTATAAGTATGGTTTACAAGATCACAAAATCATTCCATTCTCTCACTTCACAAGTTCACCCCACCCCCTCAAACTCTCTCTCTCCCTCTCGGCCCTAGTAGGTGCCGCCACCACCCCCACCTTGCAACCACCATACACCCATTTTCAAGATCATTCCAAGTACTATAAGGTGTTACATGGAGCTTGAAGCTTGAAGAACTTGAAGAACCTTCATCCATTGCTTTTATCATCCACTTTCATCATCTTTTCTCTAGTGATCTTCCCTAGCCTTTGAGCTAGTTGTAAGCTTCTTGTTACTAGTTTTTATTTCTTATTTTGTGGTTAAAAAGATATATATTGTTATGAATCACAAGAACACTAAAAGAAAATAAACAAGAATCATAAACATAAGCTTAGATAAGATGAAATATGTTGATATCTTGATAAAATGATGTTGTTTAGTAGATGGATGATGATTGCTTGTTAATTACTTGAAATTATGATGTTGATCATCACAAGGAGCTTGCTAGATTGTGATTAAACACCTGATCTAGCAAGTTAGAGGATGATTATATGTTAACCCAAGAAGATCATCCTCTCTTACAAACATGAACTTGAAAATAAAGCTATTTCTTGAAAAATAGTAAATAAAGTAAGCTAGTAAACTTATAGATTCAAGATTCATGTATGATTTTCCAAGAAAACCAAGTTCAAAATATGATTTTTAGTAGAACTCGATTCTTACTTAAATGTACAATATTTTTTGTGATGAAATAAGTGTAAGAACACTTAATTTACAAGAAGAGTTCAAAAGAATATTTTTTGTAGAATATGTTTGCAAGTTGTAAACACCTAGTTTCTTTAAGAATGGGATTTTTAAAGTAATGAACGCACTTTAAAGGGGTAACTAAACCCAATAAACACTTTACCAAGTTACTACAAGTTTTTGGGAAATGATCAAGTTAATGTTGTTATATACATTGTATAATTTTTGCACTTGGGAAGTGTAGTTTGATTATTGATTGTTGGGTTGATTTTTGAAAAGAAAATGATATGCTTTAATAGCATGGACACCTCCATTTTTAGGGGAAACTATGGCAAAATTTTCTAAGAATATAAACACTTAGAAAAATATTTTCTAACAAGTATTCACAAGTATATTTCGATCATAAGTTTTCGACATAAACCTTGCCATAATTTTTGTAACAAAAATACAAATATTGGAGGATGTTGGTTTTTGTAAATAAAAATGGATAAATATATATTTAGAATATATATTCCATATTATGACACTTGTGTGAATATTTGTATATTTTGTGGAATAGTTATATTATTTTAGGGTAAAATAATATAACTTACATATACCAAGAATTTACAATTCGAAAATAATACCAAAAATCACAAGGAATGGAATATAAGTTACACACTTAATATTGTGACGCCGAACGATAAAACGTAACTTATGAAATATTCCGGGATATACCGTTGTAAATATATTTTTGGTAAATACTATTTTGGAAACGAAAGAAGTCAAAATATGATTTTTGTACATATTACCAAGTATATCATATTTTCGACAAAGAGAAAATATATTATTTTTTGGAAGCTAAAAATATATTTTCTTAGCATATTAGAAGATATATGATTTTGGGAAAATATATATTTTCTGGACGATACATTATTCTTGAGACAAAATAAGTTATTATATATTTTCTAAAGTGGGACTTGAAAATATAAGTGTTTTGGGAATATATTGACGTATTTTTATTTGGAATAATACACCGGAATACGACGCCAATACATGGCTAATTATACAAATACAAAAATACGAATACACATGAATGAGATACCCCCATCCTTGGGACGGAAATATGAATATAAATACTTGAGAAGTATTGTTACCAAAATATTGATTAACAATTATTCTAAAATTTATAAGTATAATTTAGAGTTAAAATGTTGATTATTTTAACAAATAAATTATATACTTGGAATACTACCAAAGACACTCCAAAACGTAACTCAAAGGCACTAATCAATACCAAGTCAAGGCATGACTCGCTCGTCTAACGGACCGTAGTACACATGTAGGTAGTCGTGCGTTCTAGAGGAAGCTTTGAGTTACATCGGATATAAGGAACGCAAAACTGTGAGTTCATGTCCCCCTTTTCTCTTAATTGTTTTCAGTTTTACAACTTCGGGGGTGAAATACATGTTACATACGGATTATAAACGTTTTATACATGGTATGATTAGCTAAGGAATGTACTGCTAGATCACGTGAATGGGTAGGCTATTATCTTAAGACAGGATCGAGGGGCATGAGTGATAGATCTATTGGGTGTTGCGAACCCCACCCATGGGCCTGCGAGTGGCTGCATGTGGTGACTATGTCGTTCCGCTAAAATACGCATACAGGTTTGAGTGCTTCCTAGGCCATGTCACTTATTAATGTATTAGTTACACATTAATTGATCTGTTTTTCCTTATTGCTACATACCAGGGATTTACATACATAGAGACATACTTTAAAGGCATATTCATACACACACACATGAACTCGCTCAACTTTTGTTGATGTTTTTAAACTAAATGTATTTCAGGGAACTAATAAGTGGATCTGGCGGGCGTTGAAAGTTTTTATGCTGCGTTTGAAACAAAGATGTCATCCATGGTCTATGGGTTTGGTCGGTGTGTCTTATTCATGGACGAGACACGTCTCCCAAACCATTGGTGCTATTTATTATCTTTCGATGAGTCCTTAGTGAACTCTTAAATATTTTGGTATGATTGTAAAAACTTAATATGAAGTCTACATTTTTAAACACTGGCGTTATGTTTTAAACTTATTCAATGGATGAAAAACCAATGGTTTTATCATATAGTTGATGTTATGATTGAATGCAATGATATTAAGAAAGTCACACCATAATCACGCTTCCGCAAAAGTCAGGGTGTGACATGCACCGCTTGCTAAGCGTGCATACACTGGGCCACACCCGCTTTGCCCAACTTGCACCTACCACCACCCGACTACCATCGCTTGCCGTTTTTGTTCTCATTGCAATATGTACGGCCACTTCACTACCAGCTTCCGTGGTCGACAAACTCAAGCTCCTGCTCATCAAGCTCTTCTTACCGCCCCTCAGGGTCAACAAGCTCCTCCGGCACCCGCGGTCAACGCCAGAGCCTGCTTCGCATGTGGCGATCCTAACCATTTCGCCAACATGTGCCCGAACGGAGCCGTGAAACAAGAGCCTCAGCAGCAGCAACAACAACAAGCAGCACGCGCACGAACTTTCAACCTCAACGTGCGCCAAGCCCAAGCTAACAACAACGTGGTCAATGGTACGTTCCTTGTGAATGGTATTTATGCTTCATGTTTGTTTGATACTGGAGCCGATAATTTCTTTGTGTCGTTCGAATTTGAGAAACTCCTTAGTCATAAGCGCTCCCAACTCTCCTCGACGTTCAATGTTGAAGTCGCTACCAGAAGAACTGTCGTCGTAACTTCTGTTCTTCGTGATTGTACTCTTGAGCTCAACAATCACATCTTACCAATCGACCTTATTCCGATGCAACTCGGAAGTTTCGATGTCATAGTAGGCATGGACTTTCTTCACGAAAACCATGCTGAAGTTGTGTGCTTCGACAAGATGATTCGATTCTCGCTCACGAATGGTGATTTATTGTGTGTTTATGGCGAAACTGCTTCGAAAGGTCTCAAGCTCATGTCATGTATCCAAGCTAGCAAGTATCTCCGCAAAGAATACAGAGCTTTCTTGGCTAACATTATAGTAGCGGAGAAGGAAAAGAAAGGTAATCCTGAAGTAAGCGATGTCCCCATGGTTTGTGAATTCCCTAACGTTTTTCCCGATGAGCTACCAGGTTTACCTCCAAGTCGTGATATCAACTTTCGCATCGACCTCATTCCTGGAGCCAACCCTGTTGCCAAAGCTCCTTGCCGACTCGCACCGTCCGAAATGAATGAACTCTCGAGTCAGCTTCAGGAGTTACTTGAGAAAGGCTTCATTCGCCCGAGCACCTCTCCTTGGGGCGCGCCAGTCCTTTTCGTCAAAAAGAAGGATGGGTCGTTCAGGATGTGCATCGACTATCGGGAATTGAATAAGTTAACTATCGAGAACCGCTATCCCCTGCCTCACATCGACAATTTGTTTGATCAGCTACAAGGCGCAATGTGTTTCTCAAAGATCGATCTACGCTCAGGCTATCACCAACTACGCATTCAAGAGGAAGATATATCCAAAACCGCTTTTCGCACTCGATACAGCCACTATGAGTTCGTTGTTATGCCTTTTGGTTTAACCAACGCACCCGCGGTTTTCATGGATCTGATGAATCGCGTGTGTAAACCCTATCTCAATCGTTTCGTCATCGTATTCATCGACGATGTCTTGATCTATTCCAAGTCGAAGACCGAACACGCGCAACATCTACGTTTGGTACTCGAGTTACTCCAGGGGAATCAACTCTATGCCAAGTTCTCTAAGTGTGAATTTTTGCTAGAGGAGGTTCAATTTCCGGGTCACATCGTAAATAGTCAAGGTATTCACGTCGATCCAGCGAAGATTGAAGCCGTTAAAAGTTGGATTACACCTAAGAACCCGTCTGAAGTCCGTTCTTTTCTCGGATTAGCGGGCTATTATCGACGATTTATTGAAGGATTCTCGAAGATCGGTGTGCCGCTTACTGCCCTTACGCATAAAGACAAGCCTTTTGTTTGGGGAACTGAATAAGAGTCTGCTTTCCAAACCCTCAAGCACATGCTTTGCAATGCTCCTGTTCTCTCATTGCCCGACGGAAACGACGATTTAATTGTCTATTGTGATGCTTCCAACCTTGGTCTCGGTTGTGTTCTCATGCAACGGGACAAGGTTATAGCTTACGCATCTCGTCAGCTCAAAATCAACGAGAAGAACTATACAACCCATGATCTCGAGCTAGGCGCAGTTGTTTTTGCGTTAAAGATTTGGCGACACTACCTGTATGGTACCAAGTGTACGATCATCACCGATCATAGGAGCCTACAACATATCTTTGATCAGAAAGAACTTAATATGCGTCAACGCCGATGGGTAGAACTTCTCAACGATTACGACTGTGAGATTCGTTATCACCCAGGCAAAGCAAATGTTCTTGCCGACGCACTCAGTAGACGGAGCTATCTGCTTAGTATTCGTTATGTCCAAGCCCAATACGATCTCGAAACCCTTATCCGCGAAGCTCAGCATGCCTGTTTTAATGAACGCACTCTGAAGAAGGAACGAATCTACCATGATGGAGCCCAGCTTGTGAATAAGTCAAATGGGATATTCCATTATCTGGACCGAATTTGGATCCCTAAACGGGCCGATTTGCGATAGATTTTGATGGACGAAGCCCACAAATCCCGTTATTCTATTCATCCCGGTGCCGATAAAATGTACCAGGACCTTTGCTACATGTACTGGTGGCCGGGCATGAAAAGGGATATCGCTCTCTACGTGGGGAAGTGCCTGACTTATGAAAAGGTCAAGGCCAAACATCAAAGACCCTCTGGCTTACTCGAACAACCGCCTATCCCTCTGTGGAAGTGGGAGAGTATAGCTACGGACTTCATAACAAAGCTTCCGCACACGTGATCAGGTCCGAACCGCATCTGGGTTGTTGTTGACCGTTTGACCAAATCAGCTCACTTTTTGCCAATACGGGAAGACTACAAGGTAGAACGATTAGCCCGAATCTACACCAACGAGATCATTTGTAATCATGGGACGACTCACGACATCATCTCTGACCGTGATGCTCGGTTTACCTCGCGATTGTGGGAAACGTTTCAAACGGCCCTCGGTACATCGCTTAATCTAAGTAACGCATTCCACCCTCAAACCGAAGGTCAGACTGAAAGAACGATTCGTACTCTTGAAGACATGCTCCGTTCGTGTGTCATAGACTTCGGTGGTAATTGGGATACATACCTGCCGTTAGTCAAATTCTCGTACAACAACAGTTATCATTCCAGCATTCAAATGGCACCATTTGAGGCACTATATGGAAGAAGATGTCGATCGCCTATTGTGTGGCACGAGATCGGTCACTCGCAATTAACCGGTCCTGAGCTATTGCAAGAAACGACAGACAAAATTTTCCAAATTCGAGACAATCTAACGAAAGCTCGGAATCGTCAGAAAAGTTACGCCGATAGACGACGCAAGCCCCTTGAATTTGACGTTGGTGACTACATACTCCTAAAGGTTTCACCTTGGAAGGGTGTGGTCCGATTCCGCAAGAAAGGAAAGCTCGCGCCTCGATACGTTGGACCCTTTAAGATTCTGGAAAGGATCGGCAAAGTGGCTTACAGACTCGAACTACCGGAGGAACTTAGCAACGTTCACCCGACTTTCCACGTCTCAAACCTCAGAAAGTGCCTAGCCGACCACGACCTACATGTTCCATTAGAGGACCTGCAGGTGAACGAAACATTACACTTCGTGGAAAAGCCTGTTGAGATCATGGATCGCCAAACCAAGCAGCTCAGACGCTCGTGCATTCCTATTGTGAAAGTCCAATGGGAAGGCAAACGAGGCGCAGAGTTCAATTGGGAACTCGAAAGCGACATGAAGGCGAAGTACCCGCAGTTGTTTGTTACGGCTTCGGCCTAATTTCGGGACGAAATTCCCTCAACTAGGGGAGGCTGTAACACCCCGTGTTCCGAAAGTCAAAGTCAAAGGCAAGGTCAAAGTCAACGACAGATCGCGCGACTTGACTAGTAGTGAATTTCTTTTATGTGTTGTATTATGTGGAGTAAGTGTCAATAATTACAATAATCGACGTGTGTTAATCGCTATTTAATCGACTTACGACTGTGAACTATAGGAAGTAACAATGCGATAAAGTTGACTAAATGATACTCAGACTATACTAAACGAATCGACATCGAATCGCAATCGAACCCGCAACTCAAATTACGCATTTTGATTATTGTTATACGTGTGTGTGTGCCTTATGTGTTACTTGTGCATGTTTAAATTATGTTATGTGTGGTAATCAATCGAAACACAATCGAAACTCAATCACAATCGGAATGGTATGATAATTAGTGGAGAAGAGATAGTGCGAGATATGAATAGTTGGGATTAAAAGTAATTTGACTAGGAAAATCTATCGCATCGCAACGATCGCAATTGCAATCGAAACAACAAAACTCGTCACACCGAACACTCGAATCAGGAGACCGATCGATCAGGCAACCAGCCGATCGACCAGCCGACCGTTCGGACTGCCGTCCGATCGGACAGGCTGACCGATCGAGCTGCCTGGCCGATCGGCCAGCCCTTTCGTCTTTGGGTAACTCTATAAATACCCCTGTCACTTTCATTCTTTCTAATTTTGGAAATTCTCTGACCGAACAGCTCGTGCTCCTCACCTTTTCTTCGATTTCTCTCAATTCCGGTAAGATCTCACCTTAAATCTTGTACTTTCTTGATCTACATGCACTCCTACACCTTTCTATCTTTCGAATCTTAACTTTTAACCTTGAAATCACTAGATTTGAGGTGTTCTAGGATGATGTCATCATGTGTTCTTAGGAACTTCATGTTTGGCTTCAATCCACCAAGAACAACTTGAATCTGAACGATTTCCACAAGAGTTATCACTGTTTTCATACAAATCTAAGCATTTTCAAGTATATAAGAGTTGAAAGGAATATCTATCCTAACATGTCACATCTTTTACACTCAATGCACTCAAAACCGATAGAATCGGGACTTGTGCCGACTTACTACTCATTATTGTGGTTGTGTTGGTTCAAGATCCGTATTCTATCTACGAGAGTACTGATTCCGGGTTAAACGTGGAACATCGTCTCGAACCGTCCACTGATCGGGTTTGGGTGATTCCTGTCTGATCAGGAGCACCAAGTGTTGAGGAGGTTTCTGTTGTTTAACACGTTATCAAAATATCTCGATAAAACGATAAACTATCAAAACAACCAAGTGTGAGACGAACAGGTTAACCAGGACGGAGTGCCGTCCGAACGGACAGTCCAATCGAACGGCTGGCCGCCCGTACGACTCGTACCTTGGTCCCACACAACCATTTTGCCAACACTTGAAGTTTGAATGTTGAACGAATTGTTGTCCGATCGGACTACCAACCGATTGAATTGCCATCTGACTCATGAGACATTTGGACTTCAACACTTAAAACAATTTTCAACATGTTTAATGCGCAAAGGATGCCCCCCGAACGAACAACTGTTCGATCAAGTGACACCCTGCTATGGACTTGCTCTCACTGAAGTGCCCAACCGAACGGGTTGCCGTCCGATCGAACGACTGTCCGATCGATCGACCGGAAAGGTAGAGACACTTCAGTGTTTTCAAAATACTACAACGAAAACTTCAAAAGACAAGCCATCATACACAAACACATCCTTCTCAAAGGAAGAAACAATCCACTCGAACAGTCATCCGACCGGACTACCGTCCGAACGGATTGTCACTCGCACGACAGGCTGTTCGATCGGACTACCATCCGATCGAACTGCTGTCCGACTCACTTGTACCCTGCATCATTTTACGCGTCGCTTATCTTTATGCTATCGTACTATTCAGGCTAACCCTACTCTCTAGCGCTCCCTTCAATCCATCAATCGCTGTGAGTATACTCGATCCCTTTTTGCTTTATGCACTTTTGGGTTTTACATACGTTATGAATATTCAAATCACATCAATCACACTACTCAATACTATTTAAACGCTAACCATTACCGCATGTTATACATGGCTTAATGAATGCTTGTTTGTTATGTTTACACATGGAATGCTGTCTACCTGCCTTAGCAACGATAGTACTATAGTTTGGACTCAGCACCCGCTCACGCGGGGGTTGTTAAGGATAATTACTTGCATGGATTACGGTGGTAATCATGTATTGCGAACTGCCTCGGGCAGTCAACCCGCAGTCATTGGTATCGATAGGTTCATGTCGATAACTAACATGCCTCATTTCTTTCTGTGTACGTGCTGGTTATGCGTAACGCTTTCGAACTTATCAAACTTGTATGCTCACCTTTACACTATGTGTATTGACTTTATTTTAACGTATGTGACAGGTATTTAGGATGCCTGCTAGGAAATCGAGGCTAGAATAAGGCTCTAGAGGCCAACAAATAGTTGTCTGTACAAATGAAATCAAGGGTCTCTAGAAGCAGATAAACAATTGGGCTACTTGAAAAATCTGAGTTGTCGGAATAGAACTATTTGCCTAGATTTTGTCTGTAATAATTTGTTTACCTTTTGAGACATGGTATGGGACATGTTACTTTTAATTGATTGGTAATGCTAATTGTTATAGAAACTTCTGGACAATCTGTTTCGCTCAGTGTCATGCCCCGATGTTTCCGCCATCGGTTGGGGTGTGACAGGCTAGGGTGTTTGTTGTTTTGAGTCCAGTGTTTGAGTCGTAGTTTCTCTTTTCTTTTCGGGTCTTTTTCGACATGTTGTATGTTTTATCCAGCTCCTTTCTGGATTGCGTTTTGAAATAGTATATGGTTTTGTTGGTCGTTCAAAAAAAGATGAAAGTCAAAACGTCTTGAAGCCCTGGGCAATGAAACGTTGCAAGTCCATAAATTGAGATGTGGATTAAAGTCAATTATTTGAGTTACAATTATCTCCTCCTTCTTCATTGTCTTCTATGGCAAATTACTATACTAGAATTAATTATTGAAAATGGTTGGGTAATTAGGGCCGTCTCCGAGAGCTTGAGGGTCCTTGGGGACCCTGTGCGAATAGAAAAACTAGGCTCCTATATTTTCAAGTAGTAGTTACGTATTAACATCAATAACATATAATAAGAATTAACATAAATAAACAACGATTACACATTTTAATATAAACAAAAACATTAACTTAAATAAACATTTTATTATAAATAAAACAATTAAAAGTAATAAAAAATAAAATAAAAAGAAACTTACAAATAAATGTGAACTAGTTGATTTTCCATCCGAGCGTTGCGGCGGGGACCCAGTGACTGCAAAACGTGTGTCAGTAACGGCAAGCAGATACCGAATATCAAAACATAAATAAAAATGTCGTGAAAAGGATAGTCACTTCGTCCTAAAAAAACGATTTGAGTGAATTTCAAGGATTGTCCTTTATCTTTATACCCATTTTCAGGCGCTGTCCTTTATGTTTAAAATTGACGAGTTTTGTCCTTTATGTTTTCATATCATACATGTTTTGTCCTTTATGCCTAACCCAGTTAGTTTTTTTTGTTAAATTTGGTCATATGCTTTGCACATGAGTGCATTTTTGTCAATTCAAAGGTAAGTTCAATGGCAGATTTACAACTCAAAGCTTCTGCAACCTTTGAATTAACAAAAATGCCCTCATGTGCATAGCACACGACTAAATTTAACTGAAAAAACTAATTGGGTTAGGCCTAAAGGACAAAACGTGTATGATATGAAAACATAAAGGACAAAACTCGTCAACTTTAAACATAAAGGACAGCGCCTGAAAATAGGTATAAAGATAAAGGACAATTCTTGAAATTCACTCAAACGATTTTAAATAACATAATATATAATAATAGGACCCACACGTCCTACACGTTGGAAATTCGGTTGTTTTCAGTTCAGTTATTACGGTGCTAACACGTTAAAATATGGATGAGCTCGGTACCGGTAACAGCACCGAAAGTACCGATCCGGAAAATCATCGAAATTAGGTACCGGCACCGAAAATGCTCGGTACGATACAGTATGATATTTGAAGGTAAAAATCAATAAATACATGTATGGTGCTAGACCGGTGTCGAACCGAAAGTAACGATTCTGAAAACACCAAAAGGTGGGTACCAAATTGGTACCGAAAATGATTTGGTATAGTAAATTTGGTACCGATACGATACCGGTTTGATTACAGGATTTGATACGATTTGCTCATCAATAATCTAAATATCCAAGTTACAATTCATTCAATACAGAAAAAGACAAAAAATAAAGCAAAATAGTTGTTGTGTATATAAAACCTCATTCAAACGAAATACAGTTTACATACTGTGTGTATGAAAAGTAATTTAAACGGTGCAATTACTTGCATTGCTACGTTGCTACAGGATTTGATGAGCTCGGTACCAACCGGTACCGAAAATACCGTTACCGAAATCCCCAAAAGTGGGTATCGGTACCGAATATACCTGGTACGGTACGGCTCGGTACCGGTACGACACCGGTATTTGAGGGTAAAAACCGATGAATACCGGTGCCGAACAGGCACCCAAAATATACCCGGTTTGGTAATTTGATATCGGTACCGGTACCCAATACCATTTGCTCATTCCTTAGTGATGTTACTATTCATTCAATTCTATTGCATGAAAAGTAATCTAAACAGTGCAATTACTTGCATTGCTACAAGATTTGATGAGCTCCGTACCAACCGGTACCGAAAATACTATTACCGAAATCCCCAAAAGTGGGTACCGGTACCGAATATACCTTGTACGGTACGGCTCGGTACCTGTCGGTACTGGTACGGCAACGGTATTTGAGGGTAAAAACCGATGAATACCGGTGTCGAACCGGTATCGAAAATACACCTGATTTGATAAATTTGATACCAGTATCGATACCCAATACCATTTACTGATGTTACTATTCATTCAATTCTATTTTTATTAATATATATATGTATATATTCATTTAAACACTGTTCATTCAGTTGAGTTTTTAATATATAATATATATATATCATTTAAACACTGTTCATTCAATATATATATATATATATATATATCATTTAAACACTGTTCATTCAATTGAGTTTTTAATATACAGGTAATATACAGGTAATATCTATATGTATTGGGCTACAAAGTCAATACTTTTAGAACATTTTTCTTCTTCTCTATGTTTGGGCTTTAGGGCCTCAAGAACAAATGAAAAAAATATCTGAGAAAACATATTAGTGCAATGTCTTGAGCAAGAGACCCCTATATTGACAAGTAAATGCATAACCTTTACTTAGAGCTACAACAATGTTAATGGTTCATTTAGGACTATAAATAATTTATATATAAAGTTAACGAAAGAAATTTTTTTGGGACCTCAAAAATATCGGGCCTATTCGGTGGCACGCCTTGCACACCCTCTAAGACAGCCCTAGGTAATTTGAAGACTTGAAGGTGTAAATGGTTGGGTATATATTATTGAGAAGAACAACGGTTTGCTCTACTTGGAAATTTGATGATAACATTGCTGGTTATGTCATGTATTCATGTACTTCTTCACTATGTGCTGTCACCACTAAATTCGTAGGCAGTGGCGGAGCTAGACCTTAAAACCAGGGGTATCCAAAAAAAAATAAAAATTTACGGTGTATTCATATAAAATCCTTTATAGGGGTATCCTCGTATTTTTTAGGGGTATCCTTTATATAAAATCCAAAAAAAAAACAAAAAATTAACACTGCAAAACACTGCGAACACGACTTTGAGTCGTAGCCCGTGCTACGGCTGGTTTAATGCTGTCTCCGCCCCTGCTCGTAGGTATCATCATATATGTTGTCGAATCCTGTTTGATTGTATTTGCAAATCCATATTTAAGCGTGTTCATTGTGCAATGGTGCATAAGTATGAAATTTTGGTTTTGTCATTCTTTTAAGCTTGCATGTTATTGTTGTTATAGTCTCCTAATAATATTCTTTAATATTCTTGTTTGCTTGCAAAAATGTTAAGTCTGCAAGCTTAGCTTACAAAATAATTAACATAACATAATGGAGATTACCTTTTTACACACACAATGATGCTGAGTAACATAACCATCCAAACTAACAATAAAGAACTTTTTACATTTCTTTTTGTGTCTTTTCCCTTTTTTTACTTTGTTATTTACATTTTCTTATTGTTATTGGTGTTGCACCGAGTGTCGACGTTATGAGAATACCGTAGCAAACCAAAATGATACCGACTGAATTTCCTACACGTAACGAACTAAAACGATAGTGACCGAATTACCATTGCGCCGTGTAGTGGAGTGCGGAAAAATCGTCGCCTGCCGAGAAACACAAGGTTAGTAAGACCTTAGTTCTCATTTATGGCTTGATTAGTTATTTAGTTATTTTTATATTAAGTACTAGTTTATAGTCCCGTGTAGTATACGGGGTTATGCATTATAAAATATTTACAATGAAAAATTACAAATTAATGTTACATTTACAAATCTCGAATAACTTCTTTATAGACGACATTAGATGTCCTACTCGAAAGATTATCATTTTTATTAATAATTAACAGTTTAAGTCTATCTCTACTTTTGATTATGGAAAAAGCCATGTACAGTCTATGTGAAAACACCGGTTGTTTTAAAAACAAACCAACTCTCAATAGCAAATGTCCTTCAATTTATTTATCGTCATCGAGAAAACTGTCTTCTTAGATCTCACGTATTACAATGAAGCTGAATAAGTATACTTTATTGATGGTTTTTTATAACGATACAGTTTACTCATACTCTATTACACACCAATGATCCTAAATTATTCTCCCTAGCCCAGACCTCCCCTCTAAAGGCTTATGCCTCTTCAAGTGGGTTATTCCTACGTTAGCAATAATTGATGATTTTTAAACTGATTTTTTTCTTAACTTGTACCTTTTTATATATAATTTAAAAATATTATTAAATTTAATAGTGACCTTCTTATTAAAGCAATATTATATACAAGATTTTAAATATTTATAAATTATAATATTGATTATTTAACTTACCAGGAATTTTAGTATTGAATATTATAAATTAGGAAAAAAAAGTTAAAAAGTTTAAGTAAAAACTGTAATGTTAATAGAGAAAATATTACATGACACTAATTGGAATCGTTTATTAAAATAAGATTTTCAAAAGTACTTGTGGCAACATGACACTAAATGGAATCGTTTATTAGAATGAGATTTTCAAAAATACTTTTGCCAAAAACAAATTATAAAAAACAATTAAGATTTTTTAGGATGACAAATAGTTGTTATCTATAGTATATAGTAAAAGAAACCAATAAAGGGACACTTGTCATTATTCTAAAACATCCTTAATTATATATAATTATTATTTAATTTATTAAATTTAATATATATTTCAAACATTTAAGAAATTATGGATACGGATAAAGTTTCATAAAATATCTTACTTTAATCATATATAATACGATCAACAACACTGTTATATTGTAAAATATTTGAAAAAAAAAAACCATTGAGGCATGTTTATGAACTTATTTCCAACTGACATGCATTATCGACTTGTGAGAGAGTATGTTTGTAACTAACTTCAAAATAAATTCTTTAAAAATTTTAATGTATGATTTTTTTTCATAGTACGTTCATGACTATTTTTGGTGAAACATATTTACTAACGGATTTTCCTTGAGACAATATGATTTTATTTAAAAAAATACACATATTATCAATGGTTACCCTCTTACTTACGAGTTACAAAATCTAATTACTAACTAATTTTATGTAAAGAAATATAATTACTTATCTAATTTAACTTATAATAAATAGAGTAAAATGCACGGATAGTCCCTGTGGTTTGGTGAAATTTCACCTTTAGTCCCCAACTTTTCAGAATTACACTCTTAGTCCCTATGGTTTGACAAGTTGTTACTCGGATAGTCCCTAAAGCGGATGAAGGTTACTCGGATAGTCCCTGTGGTTTGACAGGTTGTTACTCGGATAGTCCCTGTGGTTTGACAAGTTGTTACTCGGATAGTCCTTGTCATTTTACACCCACTTAACCAGAAAAACTAACCTTCATCCGCTTTGGGGACTATCCGAGTAACAACTTGTCAAACTACAGGGACTAAGAGTGTAATTTTGAAAAGTTGGGGACTAAAGGTGAAATTTCACCAAACCACAGGGACTATCCGTGCATTTTACTCTAATAAATAATAAATATAAACAATTGTAACTAAAACTCTCTGTCTCAAAATATATGAATATTGAATTTTAATCATCCCAACCATTTGTCGTTAAGTTTCGATCATACATGACACAAAATTTTGTTTGGATATCAAAAAACGTCTTAAAAATATCGTTTGTATCATTGTTAAATCTTCATTATTAACTATTTGATTGTTTATTTACTTAACCCATGTGTAATACACGGGATTATAACCTAGTTTATTTTTAATCTCTTCAAATAAAAATCCTGTCCTATTGATAAATAGATGATAGCTATGACATCAATCCGTAGAAATTTTGAATCCATTTAGAAAATATTTTCATTCTTTTTAAGCATTAGAAAATTTTGGGTTTTATCCACCATTAAATCAGGAAAGAATAATTATTTAATAGATATATAATTAATTAATTAATTTAAATTTAAAATAAAAGATATATAATAATTATGAGGTTAGAGGAGAGAATGACATGTCACATGTGACATTATTTGTAGTCTTTTATTAATATTTAGATTTATCCACCATTAAATCAGGAAAGAATAATTATTAAATAGATATATAATTAATTAATTTAAATTTAAAATAAAACAAATATAATAATTATGAGGTTAGAGGAGAGAATGACATGTGGCATTATTTGTAGTCTTTTATTAATATTTAGATTTAGGAGAGGGCCTCGGACGCTCGTTATCATAGGGTATCCGCCCTTAGAACAATTAGGTTCCGTGATACTCGAAATTAGAATAGTCTTGATTAAGTGTCACTATTAGAAAACTACATTTTTTCCTACTAAAGTTTCCTACAAATTTCCCACAACTCAATTTTTTTTACAATTTTCCTACAATTTTTGACAAAAAAGAAAAAAAAACACACAATTCGTATCGACGTTTAATACCTGCGGTATACCACAATCACCAACAAGTTTTGACACACTAAGACCATGTGTAGTGGGGCGTTTTTTTTTAAATTTAAAAAATAACGCCCAAAAACAACCCCCCCCCCCATTACATAGGGCGTTGTTTGGCATTTTTTTTGAAAAAAAGTGGATTGGCGTGTTTAAAAAAACGCCTACAAGGGCTTGTGGAAGGGTTGACTGACCAATGGGGAAATTTTTGCATTATTTAATTTAAAAAAAAATATTGTGTAATTAATGGAATGGGCGTTATTGGGCATTATTCACACTACGTGTAACACCACGTAAAAACGTGTCCAATTATGTATAGACACGTGTCCTACACTCTAAATATGTGAAAGATTGAGTTTAAGGGACTAAAGTTGACAAACAGTGAAAATATGTAAACGAAGGGGACTAAAAGTGTCAACATGACAAACTTGTGCCTCTGAATGACCATACGTGAAGAAAATATTCTTAAACGGGTGATCAATTGGATATAAGAAGCCGTTAGTGAAAATAATCGGAAGATTATAAAATTACAAGGGTTAAACGTGTCAATATGTCAATTCTGACCTCTGAGTGACCTTTTAACGAAACCGAGGCTTTGAAATATTCAAATATACTCCCAAGAATAAGTGATAAAAGTTTCACGTGGTTTCAAGATCGTTAAGCATGTGTTCAAGACTTTGGGCTATAAGTGTCAACTTGACGAAACTTGTTTTCATTATGATATTTAACAAACCCGAGCCTAACGAAGTTTGTTTATTCATCCTTAAGCTTCATCAATCTAACTACAAGGGCCCTACATGTCAACAACAAGGTTAAAAAGGGTTAAAATCGATCAGGGACCAAAACTGCCAACATTGAAACTTGTTTTACCAGTTCTGACGGTGTTCGCGGCCCGCGTAAGCCCCCCCTATGGCTTACGCGGCCCGCCTCAGAGTGCCAGATCAGTAAAAATGTGCCAGGTGCGGGTTTTGGATGTTCCACCGCCTTAACCACAAAAAATATTGATTTCTAGGAGCTATAAGTCGGTTTAAAAATCATCTAGGACACCTGGAGTGATCCTAGTATGTCCCATTACACCTGGAAGTGATTAAGATTCATGGACTTTGCTATATAAGGGAGCTCGTTCTTGTGTTCATAAGCACATTTGCAACCATCTTCCATTCTACTACTTCTGGAGCTTGCTTAGGACAAGGAGAAGAATTTGAAGTGTAGAAAAGACTGCTAGGACCTTTAGTAAGCCTCTAATTTCTTGTTTAATCGTTTAAATTAGCTTAATTGTCTATAAGTCAAACTTATCGTAAATTAAGTTTGACTTTCGTTTTGATTACATATGGACCAGACACTGATTAAATAGCTTCTGGTAGAAGGTGCCTTCAAAAAGCTTTAGGATTTTACTGCTAGCATCAGGTAAATAATTTTAACTTATTTTCCCTTATACGGGCTTGGGATATGGTATTATAATAATACCACTTGGTCGGGTATGAAATCATTTAATCGGATTGTGATTAATAAATTTGCATAACCCGTTTTAATTTGTCTTGTTTGATAACATAAACATTGGGGGTTAATCTGACCGTGTCCTGGATATCCTCGGCTCATTTCATTTGAAAATGGTCACGACCTATGCACGGGGTGTAGGCATGCACCTGACAGATGCAAATGCTAAATATTAAAATTACCCACAAGTTGGGGATAACTCCTCTGTGGGTTTTATAAGTGGTGAGTCGGTTAATCATGACCGGCTTCCAAACCGGCCCCATATGTGTGACAAACATGTAAAGATGTATACAAGATTTTATTAAAGATTGTCCCAAGTTATAAATGGTTTGTGCCTTGTGCACTTAAATCAATTTTCTTAAACTCTTTTCAAAATGAGTCAGTTAATTGTATTTACCAGTGTAAACTGACGTATTTTTCTAAAGACTGATTGACAGGTACCTCTCGTAATAGGCTGGAGCTATTAGGTGTCATAAGAGGATCTTGCAAGTCCATAAGATACCTGAAGTCTGTTGTTTTTGTTTCTTTGTACATTTATGATCCGCCTGTGGATCTTATTACATTCCAGTTTGTACATTCATACACTCGAACACTCAGACATTATGGTAAATGGTTGTAAAACAAGGTCTCCAAGTCCGAGTACTCCCCGAGTAGTCGCTACAAGGTAGGTTGCCGAGGCGACTTTCTTCAACTCCGACTAATTACTCGGAATCGATCAAATGCGGTCAACATTGGCCAAAATTGGATCTAGTAGGTCAACTCGGGACGAGTTTGACTTAAAATAAAACAAAACATAATTTATATGCCTATCATATTAAAGAATGGATATCAATTTCACGTATTTTGTTATAAATATTAGTAAATTTATGTTATTTGACATATATTTAATATCCGAAAACTAATTTCTTTATAATTTGGCATCTCCGAGTACTCCCCGTGTACTCTCCGCCTAGACCGAGTACTCTCAACTCCCCGGTCGACCAACTAGGGAGCGCCTAGCGACTTTTATAACCATGGTGCCTTGTGCACTTAAATCAATTTTCTTAAACTCTTTTCAAAATGAGTCAGTTAATTGTATTTACCAGTGTAAACTGACGTATTTTTCTAAAGACTGATTGACAGGTACCTCTCGTAATAGGCTGGAGCTGTTAGGTGTCATAAGAGGATCTTGCAAATCCATAAGATTCCTGAAGTCTGTTGTTTTTGTTTCTTTGTACATTTATGATCCGCCTGTGGATCTTATTACATTCCAGTCTGTACATTCATACACTCGAAAACTCAGACATTATGGTTTGTAATAGTTAATTCACCAAGCCTTCCGCTGTGCTATTATATTGTGTATATTGACTATGATGATATCAACTACGTCACGATACTCCCCGCCGGGCCCACCGGGCCCACCGGTAATATGTGGAAATATCGGGGTGTGACAGGTTGGTATCAGAGCCAACATTGAGTGAATTAAACACTAACCTTTTGTGTTTAATCTCAATGACACAATAAGCACATTCCTTAGACTCTCGAGTCTAGGCCATGACCTAGGATTTATTCTTAACTTTCCTTTGCTATTTTATTTTATTTTATTTTGTTTTGTCTTCTTTCTTTGACAGGAAAATTAGACACAATGCCTCCAAGAGTTAGGGGTAGAGGAAAGGGTCCCATGCGAGGAGGACCATCAGCAGCAGGACCTTCACATCGATGCACACCATCTGCGTCATTATCCAGTTCTAACTCTCACGATCTGTGGGGTCATTCTTTTGAACCAGCGAGACATTCTGTCTCGTTAAGCTCCTCACCATCATTCCATCCATCTTTCGGGCCGCCTGTCCCAGACGAGCCCCAGCATTCGCACCATTCTCAACACTCTCATCACTCTCATGAATCTCACCAATCTTACCACTCGTTACACTCTCATTCCTTTCACCATTCGGATTCTACTTACTCACCCGCACAGTTTAATCCGAATGATTATGTTAACGACTTTTTGGGACTTTTCTCAGGAAATGGAGATGGATGACGACCCAGATCCGGAGTTGCAGACCGGAACACCGGGCCACCCAATTAGCATATCAAGCGGTTCCCCATTTCAGGGATCACCGTACCGTGGGCCCGATTCATATCAAGCAAGGATGGCCACATATGATTGGTACTTTATTCCTTCGTACCACAACTCTCCAGCTCAACCTCCCTTGGTTGAACCCCAGCTTCAGGCAGTTTCACCTCCACCACTTCTTGTTGAGGAGCCGCCTCAACAGCCACCTCAGCCACCTCCCGAGCCTCCAAGGCGAAGGAGGAATGCACGTATATCCGTGCGAGGAGGACCTCGTTTTAGTTCTCCTCAGGGTTCATGTTCTTACCCTCCTATCCACGAGGACCCCCAAATGGGTGGACCCTCGAATGTGGTACCGGAGAACGATCCCCCTCTAGTTTCATATGCACCAATGCAGCCACCAGTGGGTTTCGACAACCCGATCCCAACTTACCCAGGATCTTCTGAGTACAATCCTTTTGAAAACCCATCGGGATATCCATCGGATTATGGAACCCATGATATGTACCTTATAGCTGCACAATACCATCATCTTTACCTTTCTTCTTACCCTCCAGTCCAGCCAACTGGATACCCAGTGCAGGGTTATCAATACCCGCCATACCAGCAACCTCCTTCTTTTCAGCAGCAGCAAACTCAAGAAATCCTAGAGAGGTTAGACAAGGTTGAACATGATACTAAAAAAACCAAGAAGGAGCATGCTAGCTTTATGAAGGGCCTTGCAAACCTTCTTAAGGGCAAGAAGAAGTAGAATGCTATTAGGTTGTTTTGATTTATGATGTAATAAAGTCCCTGCGAGGACATTATTTTATTTCTGTATCGAGTCCATGCTATGACTCATTTCTATTTCTGTAAGCCCCTGCGTGGGAAGTTTGTTCTTTCTAAGACCCGTTTAGGGAACTTGTACTAGTTTTATGGATTAATGAAGTTTATCTTTGGTTTTTATATATATGTAATTTATTACATCATGTTACTTCATTTCAAATTTTATTTGATCTGCCAATAAATTTCTTAGAGGTATAACCTAGCCAAAATATTAAATGGCTATGATGGTACAACCTTTTTAAGACAATAAATCTCGGTTGACATCTGGAAACATGTCAACATTCCTGCTGTGCGGTACGAGAAACCACACAAGCTCCCAAATGTTCTTGGATCTTTCCAAGTCACTTATATATAGCCAGTATGATCAATGCGAATCATGGCTGATAAACATCAATATGATGTAAACACCTAAACATCCGTTAGAGGTATATGCTTATAAGTAAAGGTGTAATAAAGACAATGAAGGTTTTATTTTATAAACTTCTTGTCAAAAAGGCGATGAACTTTGTTTGACCCTTAAAAAGGTCATTAACCCAAGAGATCAATGATTATGATTGTCCCTGTGACAAGGCCTTGTGCTATCTAAATGTCCTTCGAAACGAGCCTTGTGCTATAAGAAAATGTCTTTCATGACATCGACAGTGGTGATTCATATCCCCTGTCTAATCAATCTAAAGGATTATATCCTATTAACTGCTTATTATGGTTCTACTATAACCTAGGCAAATTATGTTTGAACTAATTTTATTTTAGATGGTTTGTATGGTTTAATAATACCATGACCATCTCATCATCAATACGATGGTTTATTTAAATATATTGTTACTGTTTGATATAGTATACGAAAAACGGTTGGCTCGGATGAAGCGAACAGTCACCCCGCAGAAGAAAATAACACCAGGATTAGTATCACTGGTGCCGAACTGCAAGCAATGATAACCGCAGCGGTTGCTCAGGCTGTGGATGATAAGTTCAAAGAATCGAGTATTGTTCGGTCTCAAACTCATTCAAAATCCCATTCTCAACCTCATACTCATAAGAAAAGTGAGTCTCAGCACTCATCTAACCAGGGTAGTGAACCTAAGAGGCAGATAGTCCTCAAGCCGACTCCTAGGTACAGCAAAGATTGTACCTACAAGTACTTTGTCTCCTGTAAGCCTAGGGATTTTACGGGGGAAAAGGGAACGATTGATTGTATGAAATAGTTAGACGAGATGTAGACTGTGATAGACATCAACAGATGTGCTAAGGAGGATGTGGTTATGTTTGTATCACAATCCTTCAAGGGTGATGCCCTCACATGGTGGAAAACTCTAGTGCAGTCTACCGGGAAGGTTCACTTGTATAATCTTTCTTGGGAGAAGTTTGTTGATTTGGTAAAGGACACTTACTGTCCTCAACATGAAGTAGAAAGGATAGAGACTGATTTCCTCACTTTAGTAATGAAGGATCTGGATTGTAGATCCTATGTGACTAGCTTTAACTCAATGTCAAGACTTGTACCATACCTAGTCACTCCTGAGCCCAAACGCATTGCGCGTTTTATTGGTGGTTTGGCTCCTGAATTAAAAGGGAATGTTAAGGCCTCTAAGCCAGCCACTTATAGATCCGCTGTGGATCTATCTTTATCCCTCACCTTGGATATTGTGAGGAGTAGGGCGAAAAAGGTTACCGAGGAAGGAAAGAGGAAAAGAGAGGATGACAAGTCTCCTTAGTCAAACAAGAAGAACAAAGGGAACTTCGGTTCAAGGAAAGGGCAGTTCAATGATAAGCCCATATGCAAAATCTGCAACAAAAGGTACTTTGGAAAGTGCAACCAAGACCCACAGGCCAAACCATGTGGGATCTGTAAAAAGAAGGGGCACAAGTCTGTTGAGTGCCGGAATATAAAGGATGCAACCTGCTACGGTTGCAATGAAAAGGGGCACATCAAAACCAATTGCCCCAAGAATGTTAAGAAGCCAGAGGAGGCTAAGAAAAACAATGCGAGAGTTTTTCAGATGAACGCGAAGGAAGCGGTGAACAATGAGAACGTCATAACAGGTACCTTCCTCATCAATAATAACTATGCTAGAGTCTTATTTGATTCCGGTGCTGATAAGTCTTTTGTAGACCATAAGTTCTGTAAGTTATTAAATTTGCCTATTAAGACTCTAGACATTAAGTATGAGGTAGAGCTTGCTGATGGTACCTTAGAAACAGCTTCAACTCTTCTTGATGGATGTTCTATATCCATTAAAAATCATTCTATTCCGCTATCCCTCTTGCCAATGAAATTGGCTGGGTTTGATATAGTTTTACGCATGGATTGGTTGTCACATAACCAAGCCCAAATTGCCTGTGATAAAAAGCTAGTTATTATCAAAACCCCTTCTGGTGAATCTGTCACTATTCAAGGAGATACACAATATGGATTGCCCAGAAATGTATCTATCCTCAAAGTATCACAGTGTTTGAAGAAGGGATGTGTCATTTACATGGCACAAGTAACTGTGAATGAACCAAAGCCGAAGATCGAAGACATTCCAATTATCTCAGAGTATCCTGATGTCTTTCCTGACGAGTTACCTGGATTACCTCCTGAGAGGCAAGTAGAATTCAGGATAGACATCCTACCAGGATTTGCACCTATTGCAAGAGCTCCGTACCGTGTAGCACCTACGGAGATGAAAGAGCTTAGGACGCAGCTTGATGACTTACTAGAGAAAGGTTTCATTCAACCCAGCTCTTCGCCTTGGGGAGCTCCAATATTATTTGTGAAAAAGAAAGACGGATCAATGTGCTTATGCATTGATTATCGTGAACTGAATAAGGTAACGATCAAGAATCGTTATCCTTTGCACACGATCGACGACTTGTTCGATCAACTCCAAGGGGCGAGCTACTTCTCGAAGATTGACTTAAGGTCTGGGTATCATCAACTTAAGGTCCGAACTGAAGATGTACCGAAGACGGCATTCAGAACAAGGTATGGCCATTTTGAATTCTTAGTGATGCCTTTTGGGCTCACTAATGCGCCTGCAGCATTCATGGGCCTCATGAATAGAGTCTGCAAACCATACCTGGATAAGTTTGTCATTGTCTTTATAGACGACATACTTATTTACTCTCGTAGCCAAGTTGAGCACGAAAAGCACCTTCGGTGTAT
>JARYGA010040679.1:0-41626 GCA_030545235.1 Helianthus tuberosus
TTAACGGGCCTTAAACATGTCGGAAATGGCCTTAAACATCAACAGGGACCAAAACTGTCATTTTGCAAAGTTTGCTTCTGACCAGAAGGGCCAAGCGGCCCGCGTAAGTTTAGTGAGTCCCCTTACGCGGCCCGTGTCAGCTTCCCAGATCAGATAAGATCAGTTTAACAGCTGTTTACAGCTGTTACCCCCTCCTAATCCCTTTGCACTTGCCCTTTCCTGATCATGAGGGGACAAGATCAAAGCACGTTATTCGATAAACGATCCTAACGGTCTTGCATATCCTATAAATATCCAACCCTTTCAACCCCAAAAACCCACACCTTTGAAATCTGAATTTGCTCTCTAAGTTGTTGTGTTTAACACTCCATACCTGAGAGTATTCGGATTCAAACCTTCCATTCTTGTACCCTTTGTAAGTGTTCCTTCGTTCTTTTATTCTTTTAGCGTTAAAGTCAAACTTTGTTTGAGTTTCTGCATTGACCAGTTTATGGTCAATGCGAAGTTCGTTTGAACTTCATAACGTGAGCGTAATCACGATGGTTATAGTCCCCAGTGACTATACCTACTGCTTACCACGTTATCTAGGCTCAGTGACGAGTCGTAGTTTCGGCCAAAATACGTGTTATTGCGTATTTTGTAACCAAACTACTCTTAGGTATCAAAACCGTTTGTTTTGATACCAAACCTGTTTTCTAAACTTAGTTAAGCATGTTTTAACATGCTTAGCTCGTCACTTTTAGTTTTGTGCTTGTCTAGGGTCGTAAAGGTAAGCGATCTAAACAATCGCTTATACTTTCGAACCCGACCCGTTTGGTCGATCATTAGGATCTGACCAAACACATTAGGTGACCATAGTTGTATAGGGAATAACCTTCCGAGGTTATACCTTATGGTCACGACGTTTAGTTAGTCGTATGATAGGTAGTATATATGCCTTAGGTAAATTACCAAAATACCCTTTTTACGCCAAAATTCATTTTAAGCATATGTAACATAACTTTTGGTAACTAAACTGATTTGGCAACAATATTAGACATGTTAAGGCATATATTACTTGTCATAGGACTAGTTAAGCGGTCCAAACGCGTTTCGCGCGAACGACGCGTTAAAGTAGCATAAGCTACCTAAACGGGTCATAATGGGTCGTAAGCACTTAGGTTAGGTTTCATTATAGCATGTAGGTCTTGTTAAACCATATTACATGAGTTCCCCTACTCATTTGGTTTACGAGCCTCATTCTATCAAATCCTCCGATTTAGGTCCGGTATATTAACATAGTTACCTATATTAGGTGTCGTTTGATTTCCGTGATCTCTAGCATTGTTTGGTTGTTACTCAAGGACTACTAAGCAATCTCAAGTGAGTACATAGACCCCTCTTTTACTGTTTTCAAACTGTTTTGGGGTGAAACATATGTGCCTACTTGTTACTTTCATGCTTTCCTGTTTTCACATCATATGCTTGCTATGTTCATTAGTACACTTATAGTACATGATTTACTTTACATTTCTGTTATGTATGTTGACTAATAGCACGCTAGCACATGGATTTACATGTCTTTTCTGCTTCGTATGTTAACTTAGCATACTTAGTACATTGTTTTCATATAACATGTTCACATTTGCTATGACATTTGGTTTGCACAAACGGGACTTATATACGTTCATTAACATTAGCTACGCTGCTCGGTAGTAAGTACTGGTACCATAGGACTTGACAAATCCCATTCCTGACATCCCGGGTTTGTTTGGATGTAAGGAATGACTGAATCCGAAAACATTTCTTTTGATAACCTTGACTTAGGGTTATCCGACTGTCTCAAGGCTTGAATGTATGCGTTAACTTACCACATAAATGTTTGTATCAATAAAACATGCATTTACTTTGCAAAACATAACTTTTTGATATATTCAAAATACTTTGTTTTGTACATTTCTACATTTGGTTTATGTGACAATACTTTTGTTGGTGCATTACATCTGTTGATTCCGTCTAGGTGTCTAGGATCAGGTCTTACGTCGTATTGTATAGCATAGGGCAAGTTTTACGAGAAAACAGGAGTCTGTATAGGGTTTATAAGTCTGGTCCGCTCATAGGGACATAGAGTCTGGTCAGCTTATTTGTCAAGTCTGGTCAGCTTATGTGTACATGTCTGGTCAGCTTATTTGTCAAGTCTGGTCAGCTTATGTGTACATGTCTGGTCCGCTTATATGGACATGTGACACATAAGCGAACCAGAAATCCTATATATAGGTGTCTTTAGGGCGAACCACATAACGTGTATGTGAAATTCCACACCGAAGCTCTGCCGGTGTGAAGATCGAACTGTAAAACGTTTAATATCAATAAAACAAGCAGTTAGGAGAAAGAACAAGCTATATCTACCTACGTTTCTTGTTATTCCGCACCTGAAACATAGGAGAACGCCTCTGAACGACTCGTTCGGGTCAGATTACGATCCTACAAGTGGTATCAGAGCTTGGGAGGATGTATTCTACAGAGAATAGCTGTTTTTCTTCATTTTCTTCTCATTTCTACACTTCTTTTACTGATTCGGAAAGATTTCACGGTCGAAATTTACTCAGATTTTCACAGATTGTGCGTATTAGTATAGATATAAATCCTGGAAAGTTTGAAGCCAAAATTCGAGGTTTTTACGTATCAAAACATGTTCGCTATGTGGATCGCTCGTAGTGACGTCATCCTGGATCGCTCTTAGATCATTTCTGGTCCGCTCCAAAGTACACTTTTTAAGTTCTGGTTAGCTCATTCATACAAGATTTGGATCTGGTTCGCTCCAATACAAGTTCTGGTCCGCTCGTTTGTACAAATTCTGGTCCGCTCGTTTGTACATCATTTGGTCCGCTCTTGTGAACATTTCTGGATCGCTCCAAAGACATCTCTGGTCCGCTCGTTTGTACAAGTTCTGGTTCGCTCATTCATACAAGATTTGGATCTGGTTCGCTCCAATACAAGTTCTGGTCCGCTCGTTTGTACAAGTTCTGGTCCGCTCGTTTGTACATCATCTGGATCGCTCTTGTGAACAAGTTCTGGTTCGCTCCAAATTGTTTCTGGTCCGCTCGATAGACAAAAGTTCTGGTTCGCTCCAAATAAATATTTCTGATTCGCTCGATAGACACAATTGCTGGTTCGCTCCAAAGGCATCTTTCTGGATCGCTTATTTGAACAATATCTGGTTCGCTCGAAAGAATATTGTTGCTGGATCGCCCGTGTGAACAATTCTGGTTCGCTCGAAAGAACATTGTTGCTGGATCGCTCGTGTGAACAATTTTGGTTCGCTCGAACAAACAACTTCTAGTCCGCTCATACGAATTGTTTCTGATTCGCTCCAAAGGAAAATTCTAGTTCGCTCGAAAAGACATAGTTGCTGGACCGCTCCAAAAGATATTTCTGGTTCGCTGTTTTGTCATCTTCATTGAAAAACGTGTTAAGTCAATATGGATTCCGGGTTTTATAATGCGTTTGCAACACCGTCATCACCAGCTGCGATTGCTCAAGCCATGAATCTTGAAAACGAGACGGGAACCACTCAGAAACCCCCGAAACTGATGAGTATTGAAGAATACTACGGGTGGAAAGATCGCTTTGAAAACTGGGTTCAGGCAAATCATCTCAGATCATGGGAGTGTATATTGAAAAAGTACACGTTGCCTGAAACTGAATTAGATGTTAAAAAGGAGATATCTGAGTTCACTGATCAAGAACGAGCAATGTATAGAGCTGAGAAAATGATGATTAGTTTGTTGCAGCAGGCGATAAAAGAAGATATATTCATCCTATTACAGCATGACAAAACTGCTAAGTCAATTTGGGATGCGCTAAAGGTCAAGTTCGAGGGAAGCGAAAACATGATCAAAAGCAAGAAAGCGTTACTAAAGAAAGAATTTGATTTGTTTAGTAGTTTGCCGGGAGAGGATACTAAAAAGCTAATCGAGAGATACTGTCATTTGGTGCGATCTTTATCTATGTTGGGTGTTGAAAAAGGTCGTGAAGAGTGGGTGGAAAAATTGGCGGACGCGTTACCTCAAAAGGAGTGGGGAACGTATTTGATGATCTTGAAGAATACTGGTGTGTATGATGGGTTGACGATCTCACAGTTTATAGAGAAATTTGAGAGTCAGGATCTTGAACAACAGAAGATTGCCAGGATGAACAGTCCGAGTGGTCAACAGGATGTGAAGATGTATTATAAGGGTAGCATTCCAGTTCCAGAATCTGAGAGAAGTCCGAAAATTCAAACTGCATTCAGTGCTGGAGATTCATCAGAAAAAGCTGATCAGGGTTCAGGCAAAAGCAGTAGCGGATTCTTATCATTTCCGAGTGTTAATCCTAAAGAATCAAATTCAAGTTTTCAGTCACAAAGCACAAAAACAGGAAATGGTTACATGATTCAATGCAACATAGCTCTCAATCTTCCAGAAGGTCAAAGTTTCTCTGAAGACACTGCTAAAGACCATATGGCACTTCTGGGTTCAGTACTGTTATCCTATGAAGGTCTTGTTGCTGGTCGGATCGGAAATCCTATGCTTACCAAAGAGGATTACGATCAGATAGACGCCGAAGAGATGGAACTGATGGATATCAAATGGTGTCTAGCTAGTGTTCTTAGACGTGCTGAAAAGTTCAAAGCAATTATCGGGAGAAATGACTTTCTTGATGCTTGTGTATCTACTTTAGGTTTTGATAAATCTAAAGTTACTTGTTTTCGTTGCAGGGAGAAAGGCCATTTCAAGCGGGAGTGCAAGAACAGGGAAGCTAGTGGAGCTCAGAATCCGTTTGGTAAAGACGATTACTACCGGAAAGCCATTTATCAGCAAGTTGGTCAGTCACAAGACTCACAAACGGCTCATGGTAGAAAGATTGAGGATTCAAAGAGAGGATGTTTGGTAGATTTTAACTGGAACAATTATATCTCTCCTGATAACAAAGCATGCATAGTCGATCAAGATGATGAAAGACTACCAGAAGGCTTCAGCTGGGATATGTTTGTTGATGAAAAAGGAGAGTTCAAAGCGTTCATTGCCAAGATCATCCGAGAGCCAGATTTGTTTGCTACTTGGATGAGATCTATCGGGGAGATTGTGAAAAGTGAAGATGAAAAATCTGTGTCAACAGATGAAGAGTCAGATAGTACTGATAAACTTTCAGAGAGATCTGGAGAAATTTCAGAAAGTGCTGATGAAAGTCTACAAAGTTCTGATGAGAGTGTTCAAAATGTTGTTATTTCAGAGAAAAAAGTTGTATTTGATCAAACACCGTCTGATTCTGGTGTATCAGATGCTGATTCTGGAAAATCTGTAGAGTTTGATCAAACACCTGTTGATAGCAGCAGTGATGATGAGGAGGAAAAATATGTTAATGTTGCAAAATCTCATCTTTCTCCTGAAAGTTTTCATTTCTATTTTGCAGATCGAGTAGAGAAACTAAAGGAGAAAAGAGTTGCTAAAGAACAACAAACTGAATCTGATGGTGATGTTCAGAATGTTGAAAGTGTTGTTGAGAAGATTACCGAGGTTGAAAAAGAAGAAGAGAAAGTGGTTGAAGTGATAAAGACAATCGAGATTGAGAAGATTATTGAAGTTGTAAAGCCTTGCGAGAAGTGTTTGGAAGCATGCAAGGAATGTGCAGCAAAAGACGAGAAAATTGCTGAGTATGAGAAGAAGAAGGAGCAGTTACTGTTCAATCTCAACTATGTGAAAGAATCTTATGATGTCTTGAACAAAACAGTGACTGGTCTTCAAAAGACGAATTCAGAACGAGAACAAGCACTGACAATGATGAATGCAACATTGATGACGAAGCAAAAAGCTATTAATTTCTACATCGAAGAGAGTGCTAAATGGAAGCAAGAGTTGGAGACAGAGAAGATTGAGAATGAGAGAATTAGACGTTTATTACAAAGTTATTCTAGTTCTGATTATCTCATTGATCGTATTTACCCAACTGTTGCAGGTATGGAAGCTTTTCAAGATGAGAAGCCGAAGGAAAAGAAAGATTGTGGTAAGAAACCGACTGTTAGATATAACAAGTGTCCGCCTCCAATTTGGGAAGGGTATTCTCCTAGAAAACCAAACGAGGAGCAACTTGAAAAAGCAGTCAATATAAAGCTAAAAACCGACACAACTGATGTTTTACCAGATAACATTGACGTCACATTTACCTCATCCGATACTGATCATGAGTCTGAGTTAATCAAAAAGGTGGTCGATCAGGTGTTGGATACTGAGGAGGAGTCTGAGTCGAAATCTGAGTCTGGAGGGTCAAATTCGTCAGTCAACAGTTCAAATTCGTTGGTCAAACGGTCTTATAGTTTAGAATTTTTGTTATCGAAGTCAAATTTGAATGATGAAACATTTGAAGTTGTGTATACTTTGAATGGTTCGGACAAATTATATTACAATAAAGAGTTCCCAATAATGAGTATTAAAACGGAACTAATAAACAAAACTTTCAAACTAATAGAAATTAATATTCCAGAATTAAAAGTTTTGAAAAACCTAAAAAATATACTTCTAGAGTTCAGCAACGTTTAAATAAGAAAAAGGGCAACAATTTTGGTTCTGGTTTTCAAAAGAAACCTAACCAAAATCGTAGCTACAAAAAGAAAGGTTTAGGTTTTGTTCCACCAGAAAATTATAAAAATGATAAAAATTCTAAAACAAAAACAGAATTTGTATCAGGTGGACTTGCAGAAGAGGAACAGAAGAAACCATTCTGGAGACAGTCAAATCAAGAGTTTCTTGCTGAAAGAAAGAAGAATGGAGCTGATATATGTTACCAAAGAGAGACTAGAACCTTTTATAGATGCAATGAAGTCGGTCACATTGCATGGAATTGTACAAAGAATGCCAAAACAAAACAGGGAGTTTCTCAGAAAATGAAAGAAAAAGTTGTTGATGTTGAACCACCAACCGAAAAATTTAAAATTTTTGAAAACTCAACTTATGAGGTTGGTGAGAGTTCTAAAAAGAATTTTTATAAAAAGAAAGAGAATGACAACCAAGTGTGGGTTGTAAAGAAAGATGAGGTGAATGTCGGCGATGAATCTGGTTCCACAAAGCCAGAAGAGCCACAGGTTGAGATGAAAATTTCAGTGAATGATGATGAGTTTCCATCACTGAAATTTGAAGAAATTAAACAGAAAGTTGGTAAAGTTGAAATCTCGAATCAGTTTTACACAGAGAAAACTAAGTTTGATGTCGAGAAAACATTCAATGGAAGTGTTAAGAAAATTTTTGGGAAAATGTTGAATGGGAAAGTTAAAGGGGTTAAAGATTTTTATGCAACTAAAAAGGCAACTTACAACCCCACTGCGCAAGAACTGAAAGCCATCAAGTCAGAGAAGACTTGGATGGAAGTCTGTTTCCCTTGAAGTCTTAGGACTTCGCCGGAGATCCCAAGTTTATATCGAGGATCAGGAATCGGCATCTTTCTAATGTTTGAAGATTTTGGTTGAAAGATTTTGATAATGTTTGAATGTTTACAGGTTGAAGGACTACGCCGGAGCTTCCAGGTTAGTAAGTGCGAAGCAGGAATCGGCATTCTGATTGGTAAAATGGTGATGTAGACGTAACATTCCTACAGTTGGTATAGATTTATACTTACAAGTGGTTTTGTTTGTGATTCTACAAGTGGTAAAATCAAGGACATTAAGTTGTACTTGCATTTTCCTACAAGTGGTTGATGACAAAATGATGAACCATACCCCAAACCTACAAATGGTTAAAAATCAACAAATTCATTTTCCGGAAAAATCATTTTGATTAAAACAAACTTCAGTGTTTTGAAATCTAAATGAGAAAATGTTTTGTGATAGGGGGAGTTCTGATTGTTTATGCCGAGTGAATGGCGATTTGATGTGATTCAGTGTCAGTTGTCACGTTATTGTACAGTTTGTTTTCAAATTTCCTTTGAAATGTGTTTGCATTTTAGGGGGAGTAAGAATTTCAGAAAATACAAAAACATTTGAAAAATTGAAAAAGCCAAAAACATGATAAAATTCAAAATGAGTTTTTGTTGCATAAAAGAGGAAATGATAGTACATCAGTGGACTATCACGGCACGCTAAAGAAATGTAAAGTTTAAAAGTGATAAACGGTCTCACTGATGATGTATCAGTAGGTTTTTACACATTTAGTAGATTGTGACGAGATATAAACCTAAATTTCAAACTTGCTTGTTCTGTGGGTTAACACAAACTTGGATATATAGGTAACCCCTGAAATCTTGTTTGAAAGGTCCCTTATTCTGAGATACTAGGTCTTTATGCTCAGTGATATCTGGGGTATTATCCCGGGACTTCTGATTTTGCGGAAGCAATGGCCTAGTCCCCGGAGAATACTTTACTTTTGCTTGAAATATAGCTCACCCTCAGCTAAAAAATGATGAAACATTGAAAAATGCTAATCATGGCTGTGGAAACAAAAGATCCTCTAAAGGGGACACACCGAAAGTCGAAGCCGTCATCTCTCTGCGTATACGGGAGTATCGACCTGAGCTCTCACGGCCCTCGTACTATAATTTATTCCCCTGACAGATATCATCTGTGGTATACTCACCTGTAAGACTGAATATTGGGATCTGGATACGGGAGTATATTCAAGTAGTGGGACACACGGATAAGTTCAAGTGCTTAAAACATTAATATCGTATCTCGGATCAGTTGAACTTTGTGTGAAAATTTAAGTGGACAAGTATACTGACAATCTAAGTGAATCGTTTAGAACTTAAAATGAAATGAAGCTTAACGGTGTTGGTGATTTGTTTCAGAAACTGACATGATCCTCTTGCACAAACTCACAAAAATATTGTCTGTAAATATTTTATTTCTGCATTTTAGTCTCTCAGAAAATCCAAAAAGATTTTGTGTGTGTTTTAGCATAATTTTTAAAAAAGTCAAAAAGATTTTCGACAACTGACGTTGGAAAACTGATTTTCAAAATTCCGAGTGCTAAACATGATGAGCAGTATTTGAGGGGGAGTGTTTGTGTAAATCTAATTGTTTTTCGTTAAATCTAACCTTCTTCAAGTGGTTCATCATAGATATTTGAGAGAGAGCCTGAGATGTTGCAATTGTATGTTTGTTTTAGTGATTATGAGAGTCATGTGTTGATGCACAGGTATTTGATATATGATAAAATTAGAAAATTTATTTCTGGGTTAAGATTGTGCAGGTAGCCAGGTTTCGATATTCTGAAAATCTCTGTTGGAAGAGAGCCAAGTTTCGATCCTGGAAATCAATTCTGAAAGCCTGTGTAGATCAGACAACGATCCTGAAGATGTTACTGAAGAACAAAAGAATGCCAGTAAATCGAGAAGGGGAGTCTGAAGATTGATAGAAGAGAAAGCCCAGAGACTGATCTAGATTGAAGATGTGAAGACAAAAGTTTTGCAGTCAGAGTGTATAGGCGACTCCATCAACATCTGAGGGGGAGTCTGTTGGTGCATTACATCTGTTGATTCCGTCTAGGTGTCTAGGATCAGGTCTTACGTCGTATTGTATAGCATAGGGCAAGTTTTACGAGAAAACAGGAGTCTGTATAGGGTTTATAAGTCTGGTCCGCTCATAGGGACATAGAGTCTGGTCAGCTTATTTGTCAAGTCTGGTCAGCTTATGTGTACATGTCTGGTCAGCTTATTTGTCAAATCTGGTCAGCTTATGTGTACATGTCTGGTCCGCTTATATGGACATGTGACACATAAGCGAACCAGAAATCCTATATATAGGTGTCTTTAGGGCGAACCACATAACGTGTATGTGAAATTCCACACCGAAGCTCTGCCGGTGTGAAGATCGAACTGTAAAACGTTTAATATCAATAAAACAAGCAGTTAGGAGAAAGAACAAGCTATATCTACCTACGTTTCTTGTTATTCCGCACCTGAAACATAGGAGAACGCCTCTGAACGACTCGTTCGGGTCAGATTACGATCCTACAACTTTACTTACAATACATAACATTTGTTACACATTACTTGACTACATTTGGACTTTTTAACATTTGACATGGCTTATACAAGGACTTTTTGACAATTGGTTTAAACATGGACTTTATACATTGGTGGTTTGTTTAAGTGATTTAAGTAACGAGGCGTGTGTAATATGATACAAGCATGGTGGATACGCCGCTGGTACTTCCTATATATAAGTGTTTGTATGGTATTACATATCGTAGCGTTATTTGAATCATTTCAATTTAGACATATAACATTTTATACAAATAACATATCTTTCACAAGACATTGCTTTACAAACAACTTATTTTATTCAACTCATTTTACTTGGTTATACATTTAACCATGTATTATTCTTTTATGTATACATATCATCTGATCTTATCGCTTTTTAAATGATTTACAAAACAAAACAATTTACAAGGTTCATGACTAAATTTTATTAAACATTTTCTTAAACTTAAGTCATGAATCCTATTTTCATAATACCTATGTATCTCACAGGCATTTTTATGCTGACGTACTTATTTTCACATGTGTTTTCAGGAGCTTTTGAATAGGATGATGATCGTGACACTAGGGCGGACATGTGCCTTAGAGACTTAAAATAAAGATAGAACTAGTTTAATTATGTTATGAACTCTTTATTTCCTGTTTTGAGACAATGTAACACTCTTGTTTGATAAATAAAATATAACTTTGTATGCCATGGTTGTGAAATAATAATTCTGTTACAACACTCCCCGACGTTTCCGCCACGTTTTGTTGTCCTACGTGGTCGGGGTGTAACAGAAAAGTTGGTATCAGAGCCAATGGATATAGGGAATTAGGTTATTAGTAATGCTTTGACCTAGACTATAACCTTTCTAGGACCCCAACACAAGTTATCTTGTGTTTAGATTTTAAAACATGCACTTCACCTATCCTTAGGTGATAACCACAACGGGAACATCAAGTTCGAATCCGCTTTGAAAATTAATCATATGTTTTTGGATGATTGATTACTAGGTTTTGAACCCTCTGTTGTAAGGTTTTGAACCCTTCCAGTTTGATTTTTGGCCTTGTGCCTTTCAAATTTTCAAAATCTCGTCAAAGTTATGGGTTCTAAATAGTGTTAACACGTGCAAACTGGAAGAGTGAATGCCTGTACCCTAGGTTTTCTGTCTAAGGCTAGAGTGTTCGTACAAATCCACATAATCGGACCAGTCAATCTTACCTGGGAACTCTTGGGGTGAGTGTTCACTTATAGGCGAGCATGTCTTCGCGATACATTATTTTTGACCCATTTACTTTGATTAGTCACTGTGTGTCGTTTGTTTGCTTTGTGATGAGGACAAATGACCACCATCTTTGCTTTTGTTGATTTTGATTCATCTCATTCTCTTCATCCAATCATCTCACTCGTTTCCTTTCATGTTTCCTCTTTTAGAATGCCTCCTCGACACGAAAACCAGATAGCGACTGCCGAACTGGCAGAAATCATTGCGCAGCAAATGGCTGCTCAATTCCCAAACCTCTTTGCTCAATGGAACCAAGCCAACAACAACAATAATGCTCCATGCAATTTCAAGAATTTTAACTCGGCTAAACCACTCAAGTTTAGTGGTTCTGAGGGAGCGACTGGGCTTCTTCAATGGTTCGAGAGCATTGAGAATACTTTCCGTCACGTTCAGTGTCCTCACAATCGCAAGGTCGAGTTTTCTTCGAGTGTGTTTCAGAAGAGGGCTCTTACGTGGTGGAACAGGGTTATGAGAGATCGTGGTGCTGAAGTTGCTTTAGCGCAAACCTGGGCTGAACTTAGAGCTCTTATGATGAGGGAGTTTTGTCCTCGTCATGAACTGCGAGCATTGGAAAGAGAGTTTGATGACTTGAAACAAGACAGTGGCGAGCACAGGGCGTATACTGATAGGTTTGAGGAGTTGAGTCTGCTTTGCCCAACAATGGTTACCCCACTCGACAAGGCTATCGAAAGATACATCGATGGTCTACCTGACTCAGTACAAGACATCATTACTGGTAGTAACCCTACCACACTCCGTCAGGCGATCGAGTTAGCAGCGACATTAACTGAGTCACAGGTTCGAAAGGGAAAGCTACATAAAAAGGGTGACAAGGGTAAGAAGCAGGCGTCTGACAAGGAGGATGGCAAGAAAGGTGAAAACAAGAAGGGAAAGAATTCTGGTTCAAGAGGGTCTAGGAAGCGAAAGGCTTCCCAAAACTATGCCGTTACTGCACAGGCTCAAGCTGCACCAAATCAGCCTGCGCAACTACTAGCCAAGAAGCCTTATCTTGGCAATGCACCTTTGTGCAACAGGTGTAACGGCCATCACCTACCACATCTCCAATGTCGTCATTGCACTAACTGCGGAAGAAATGGCCATCTTGCCGCTACTTGCCGCATTCCTATCAACCAGAATCAGGCAGTTCAGAACCAAACCCAACAAGTTGCTCAGCCTCTTGCTCAGCAACAAGGTCAAGCTGCACGACCTCATTTCCCTCCTGGTTCGTGCTACAATTGTGGGGATCTGACCCACTACAGAAACCGATGTCCAAGACTAGCTAACACAAATCCAAATCAGAATCAGGCTCAGGCTCAGGCTCGAGGTCGAGTCTTCAACATGAATGCTCAGGAGGCACAAGCAGACAATGAAGTGGTGAACGGTACATTCTTTATTAATAATCAGCCTGCATCTGTTCTTTTTTATTCGGGAGCCGATAAGAGTTTTGTGTCATTATCTTTTGAGCCATTGCTTCACGTGTCTAGAACTAAACTAGGTAAACCTTTGACAGTGGAAGTTGCTAGTGGTGAACCCATTGTTCTTGATTCTGTTCTTCGCGACTGCCAGCTGAACCTTAACGACCATCTTTTTCCTATCAGCCTCACGCCTATGCAACTTGGAAGCTTCGACGTTATTGTGGGTATGGATTGGTTAGCCAAGCATCACGCAGAGGTAGTTTATTTTGAGAAGATTGTTCGTGTGCCGCTTTCGACAGGCGAGATCCTACAGGTTCGTGGTGAGAAACCTGCTGGTGGCCTCAAACTCATGTCTTGTTTTAAAGCTCGGAAGTATCTGTGAAAGAACTATGTGGCCTTTTTGGCACATGTTGTAGCAGATAAGGGCAAAGGTAAATCTATTCAATATATTCATGTGGTTCGGGATTATTCTGAAGTATTCCCTGAAGAGCTACCTGGTCTACCTCCAGCACGCCAAGTCGAGTTCCGTATTGATCTCGTACCTGGTGCAAACCCCATTGCCAGAGCTCCATATCGTCTTGCACCGTCTGAGATGCAAGAGTTGTCTAAGCAGCTTCAGGAACTCTCTGACAAAGGTTTTATCCGTCCTAGCTTTTCACCTTGGGGTGCTCCCGTTCTTTTTGTCAAGAAGAAGGATGGATCTTTTAGGATGTGTATCGATTATCGTGAGCTTAACAAGCTTACCATCAAGAATCGATATCCCCTACCTCGCATCGATGATCTCTTTGATCAGTTACAGGGCGCTTCTTACTTTTCAAAGATTGATCTGCGATCTGGATATCATCAACTTCGGGTGCATGAAGAAGACATTCCCAAGACAGCGTTCCGCACTCGTTATGGGCATTATGAGTTCACAGTCATGCCATTCGGTTTGACTAATGCTCCTGCTATTTTCATGGACTTAATGAATAGGGTCTGCAAGCCTTATTTGGATCAGTTCGTCATTGTTTTTATTGATGACATTTTGATATACTCTAAGATGCGAGCTGATCACGAGCAACATCTTCGTCTTACTCTGGAACTCCTAAAGAAAGAGCAACTTTTCGCCAAATTCTCCAAGTGTGAATTCTGGCTTAAAGAAGTTCAATTCTTAGGACATATTGTCAACGAACAAGGTATTCATGTAGATCCCTCCAAGATCAGTGCGATCAAGGATTGGGATACGCCTACTACTCCTACTGAAGTTCGTTCTTTTCTTGGTCTTGCGGGTTATTACCGCCGCTTCATTGAAAATTTCTCGAAAATTGCAGTTCCTCTAACTGCTCTAACTCAGAAGAACAAGCCCTATGATTGGGGATTTAAACAAGAGGAAGCTTTTCAAAACTTGAAGCAGAAGCTTTGCGATGCGCCTGTTCTGACTTTTGCCTGAGGGCCATGATGATTTCGTCGTTTATTGCGATGCATCTAAATTGGGTCTTGGCTGTGTTCTGATGCAAAGGAACAAAGTCATAGCCTACGCATCAAGACAGTTGAAGATACATGAGAAGAACTACACCACTCATGATCTTGAGTTGGGTGCAGTTGTCTTCGCTCTTAAGATCTGGAGACACTATTTGTATTGTACGAAATGTGTGGTTTTCACAGACCACAAAAGTCTTCAGCATATCTTCAATCAGAAAGAACTCAACATGAGGCAATGACGTTGGGTCGAGCTTCTAAACGACTATGACTGCGAAATTCGCTACCATCCTGGTAAGGAGAATGTCGTAGCCGATGCATTGAGTCGTAAGGAACGTACTAAGCTTCATTGTGTTCGTGTTCAATCTGTTATTCAAGCTCGATCCGATATCCAAGCACGCATTTCTCAGGCTCAACAATCTTGTGTTTAACAAGGTTTGATGGATAAGGAATTTCTCTATCACATAACACCTGATCTAGAACTGAAGGACAATGGATCGTATTACTTCATGGACCGTTTGTGGGTCCCAAGCCAAGATAACCATCGCACCTTGCTTATGGATGAAGCCCATAAGTCTCGTTATTCTATTCATCCTGGCTCAGATAAGATGTATAAGGATCTTCGTACTCATTATTGGTGGCCTGGTATGAAGAAAGACATTGCCTTATATGTATCAAAATGCCTTACTTGTCTTAAGGTTAAGGCTGAACATCAACGTCCTTCGGGTTTATTGGTGCAACCAGAGATCCCAGTTTGGAAATGGGAAAACATTACTATGGATCTCATTACTAAACTTCCGCGCACAAAGAAAGGTTATGATGCCATCTGGGTAGTTGTTGATTGTCTTACTAAGTCGGCGCATTTCTTGCCAATCCGTGAGGATTTTTCTGCTGACAAACTTGCTAAAATTTACGTGGATGAAATTGTAGCTCGACATGGTGTTCCTTTAAACATCATTTCTGACAGAGATGCTCGTTTCACTTCTCATTTTTGGAGAACCATGCAATCTGCTATGGGGACCCAACTTAATTTGAGCACAGCTTATCACCCGCAAACGGATGGTCAATCTGAAAGAACAATCCAGACTCTGGAGGATATGCTTAGAGCTTGTGTGATCGATTTTGGTGGTAGTTGGGATTCACATCTCCCGTTAATTGAATTCTCCTACAACAACAGTTATCACTCCAGCATCAACATGGCTCCTTTCGAGGCTCTCTATGGTCGAAAATGTCGTTCACCAGTCTGCTGGAATGAGATCGGTGAGGCTCAGCTTACTGGACCTGCCCTCATTTTAGAGACAACTGATAAGATTAAGAAAGTTCGTGATAACCTTCAGACAGCTAGAAGCCGTCAAAAGAGTTACGCGGACCCAAAACGCAAGCCCTTGGATTTTCAAGTCGGTGATAGTGTATTACTTAAGGTCTCACCTTGGAAAGGTGTGATTAGATTTGGAAAGAAAGGAAAACTTGCACCTAGATGCGTTGGACCATTTAAGATCGTCAAAAGAATCGGTAAGGTAGCCTACAGACTTGAGTTACCTCCTGAACTTGGAAATGTTCATCCAACCTTTCACGTTTCCAATCTCAAGAAGTGTTTAGCTGATGAGAACCTCCACATACCACTTGACGAAATTCGTGTTGATAAAACACTGAAATTTGTTGAGAAGCCAGTGGAAATCATGGAACGTGAAGTCAAGTGGCTTAAATGCAAGCGCATTGACGGGTGGTCCATAGGACAACCCTTAATCATGTTAAAAGACGAATTAATCCTTCACTTAATTGTGTAATTATCTTGAATTAGATAACTACGGTTGCGTATGTTTCAGGTGCGGTTCGGGAGCTTAAAGAGGAGAAAATGCAGCTTTGGAAGGATTAAAGATGAACGGGTTGCGCGAGGAACAAAAGATAGAACAAAGCACAAAAATCAGGATGGCACCGTAAATTACGGTCCCACCGTAATTTACGGTGGACCTGATTTTTGCCTGGATCTCACCGTAAATCAGTCTTCAAGCACCGTAAAACATTGAAGGTCACCGTAAATTACGGTGAGGAGTCTGCGGATTTTGTGTAACTGCCACATTAAGTCGGTTTTTATGATGTCTTTTGGGTTATTCTCATGATTGGTCGGTTTTGGAGCATCCTGGGGGAGATTTTGGCTGTTGGTACTTGGTTGCAAACAATTTCTAACATTTGGTTTATGTTTTTGATTCATATGAACACTAAACTTGTTGTTATGATGATTCACCAAGCTATGTCCGGCTAAACTTATGGTGATCATCCTGAATTGAAGGTTTGTCTATGACTTTTGTGTTTGGATTCGTATTTCTAGAATAATAGACTTGCAATGCATTTGTTTATTATGGTGTGTGAATGTTTGTTTGTAAATTGTTGATTGATGTTATAATCATATCCTAAATCGTACGTTCTTGGTGTTGCTAACAATCGAGATATCACGGGAGGGATTAGGGTTAGATATTAATCAATTGGTTATCGGGTAACAACCTCGCGTTTTCATAATCCGAGTACTTAGTTCCCTTTTATCACAACAAACAATCATACATGAATCATGTCTATGTGATTCTTTCTAGTGAATTTAACACAATTGTCAAAAGCAAACCGGAAGTTTAGGATGATCGCTTTCTCTTAATCTGTTTAACAACCAATATTGATTCGCAATTAGTTATTAATTTAGTTTTATAAAATCAAAACAATCAACTCTTGAATTTTAATTTCTGCAATTTTAGTTTAATCTTAGTTTAAGTGCAAAGCTAAATAATCGACATACTTTCCACATACTCCCTGAGTTCGATACCCTCTTACCACTATCTATAGTTGTTATTGGGATTAAATTTGCGTGACCCACGACAATCACGTCAAATTTTGGCGCCGTTGCCGGGGAGTACTGCGCAACGTGTGTCAGTTTATTAGTTTTGCTTTGTTTTTTTCGGGTTTACACTGGTGTGTTTAGTGTGCAGGTTCTACAGGTGCATGCATACTAGAGGCTCTCACAAAGCTTCACCATTGTCATTTGATCCGGAAATCGAAAGAACACTAAGGCAAAACCGAGTTTTACTACGCGAAAACAGAATCATTGGTTCACCCACTTCACCCATTACACCAAGAAACATCATGGACGAAACACAAGTACCACCCACAACGGGTCAAACGACCTTGTCATTTATACCTACTTCCACACAACCATCACCAAACACAACCATACCAAATTCCACTACAATTCCTACTCCATCTCATGACACTACACCATCTAACACCACACAACCAATTACTACTCAAAATGAACCTAATCTTTCCTTTAGCCCATCTACTACGATTCCACCACTCACTCATTTCTTCCCAGTTTCCGGTCAATCATCTTCCCATTATTCAATACCACCAAATACAACCATTGTCCATGCTAATTCAACATTTAGACCATCGAACCAAGCGGGATTTCAATATTCAACCCTTCCAATTGGGCAAACTTCGGGTATAGGGGGAGATGGATATGAGGAAGGTTACGAAGATTTTGAGGGCTATGATGAAGATGGGTACGCCTATGAAGGTTATGGCGATCAAGGAGAGTTCGGTTATGTGCAAAGTCAATCTCAAGGGATGGCAAGTGTAGGTGGAGTGCCACAACAACAACAACTTATACCGCAACATATTCGGCCAAGACCACAAGGGCCACCAATGCAACGTCCTATTCCTTTGCAACAAGTTCGGCCACAAAATGTACAACCACAATTTCAAAGGCCGGTTCAACAACCACCGATGCCACAACAACAATTCCAACCACCGTTCGTACCACAAGGGCATATACCAAGTCCTATGGGTCCTATTCGTCCAAGGGGTCAATTGGGTGTTCCAAGAAGGTGTCACACCCCGACCACGTGGAACAACCAAACGTGGCGGAAATGTCGGGGAGTGTTGTAACAGAATCATTGTTTCGTAACCATGGAATAAATAAATTCTGTTTTATTGAATAAATGAACTCATTGTTTTAATACAATCAAATAAATACAACTACGATCTTCCAAGTTTTAAAGTTGCTAAGGCACGAGTCCATCCTAAATGTAGCATGTATCAACAATCATTGCAAATCAGTACCTGAAACATGTGTAAAAATAGGTACGTCAGCATAAAACGCCTGTGAGATACATAGGTTTTGTAAAAATAGGATTCATGACTTATGTTTGAGAAAATGTTTAATCATGAACCTTGTAATTTGCTTTGTCTTGTAAATCATTTGAAAAACGATAAGGTCAGATGATATGTATAAATAAGAGAATAATGTATGGTTAAATGAATAACCATGTAAAATGAGTTTGTATAATATAAGTTGTTTGTAAATTAATGTCTTGTGAAAAGTATGTTATTTGTATAAAATGTTATATGTCTCAAATTGAAATGATTCAGATAACGATACAATATGTAATACCATACAAACACTTATATATAGGAAGTACCAGCGGCGTATCCACCATGCTTGTATCATGTTACACACGCCTCGTTACTTAATCACTTACTCAAACCAACCAACAATGTAAGATGTCTATGTTTAAACCAATTGCCAAACGTATTGAATAATGTGTCAAATGTTTATGTCAAGATGTAAGTCATGAAATGTATAACCAATGCCAATACTGTATATGTGTCCAATGTAAATCATGTAATATGTAACCAAAATGATATGTATAAATAAAAGTAAGGTTAAACGAATAACCTTATATTAGCATATTAAAAGTATACTTTGGATTTGTAAGTAACATATTAAACTATGTTTTGGTTTTGTAAATAACATATCAAAATATGCTTTGGATGATTAACAAAATATATGTTGGTTTTGTACAATACCGCACATGAGAGTATATCAAATTATACTTTTGGGAGTATATCAAAATATACTTTAAAAGTGTGATTTAAGAATTCATTCAGACCTAGTGCATCAAAATACACCATTGAGACTATAAGGATACCACAAAGGAAATCCCTATTTGGATGGAGAAACAAATTGGTTTCAGACATTCCATGACAACAGGAATGGGGTGTCTAATCCAATAGCGCTATATCATACTAACAATCGGTCTGGTGAACATAAAATAAGTACAATTCAACATTTTATTTTATGTTCTTTGAGAAGTCAGTGTTTAAACCATAGATAGTCATTTAGTTTGTCAAATGATAAGTAATAACATGTATAATCAATTATACTTTGAAATCATGAAAATAACAGATAGGTACACATGCTTCACCCCAAAACAGTTTGAAAACGGTAAAAGAGGGGAACTATGTACTCACGTTGAGAGTGCTTAGGAGTCCTTGTGTAACAACCAAACAATGCTAGAGATCACGGATATCAAACCTCACCTATTATAGGTAACTATGTTAATAAACCGGACCTAAATCGGAGGATTTAGATAGAATGAGGGTTTGTAAACCAAACGAGTATGGAGACTCGTGTCATATGGTTTAACAAAGCCTACATACTAAATGAAACCTATCCTAAGTGCTTTCGACCCATCGCGACCCATTTAGGTAGCTTATGCTACTTTAACGCGTCGTTCGCGTGAAACGCGTTCGGACCGTCTAACAAGTCCTATGACAAGTGTTATATGCCTAAACATGTTACATAATCAGTTATGTGACAAAAGTTTAGGTTACATATGCTTAATTACCAATTATACATGAAAAGGGTATTCTGGTAATTTACCTAAGGCATATAAACTACCTATCATACAACTACTCAAACGATGTGACCATAGGGTATAACCTCGGAAGGTTATTCCCTACCTACTATGGTCACCTAATGTGTTTGATCGGATCCTAATGATCGACCAAATGGGTCGGGTTCGAAAGTATAAGCGATTGTTTAGATCGCTTACCTTACGACCCTAGACAACGTGGTAATCAGTAGGCATAGTCCCAAGGGACTATAACCAACGTGATTACACTCACGTTGCGAAGTTCAAACGAACTTCGCATTGACCATAAACTGGTCAACGCAGAAAGTCAAACAAAGTTTGACTTTCAGACTCGAAAAGACTCGAAAAAGCAATAAAAGAACGAAAGAATACTTACGAAGGGTCCCCGAATGCTAATCTAGATCGAAATAACTCAGGTATGAAACAAAGGTTCCAACTTAGAGTCTTTAAGATCAGATTCTAGTGATTTTTGAAGTTGGGGTGATGGGGGTATTTATAGTTTTCGGGTAACCGTTAAGATCGTTTGTCAAATATCGTGCCATAATCGCATCCGTACAAGTGTCGGAACCTTATGGTACTAAAAAAATGATCCTTATCAGCTGACTAGGCAATTGAGAATGTGTGGGTGTGGTTAAAACAGCTGGAACCTGCTGTTAGAAACACTTAATCTGGTCTGATAGTCGGACACGACCCGCTTCAGGATCAGACAAGTATAATGCGGGCCGCCTGGACTGCCTGATCAGGCAATGTGTTTCAGAAATGACAGTTTCAGTCCCTGCACGTGTTTAAGCCCATTTCCGACACTTCTAAGGCCCGTAAAGCCAACTTTAAGGCCCTAAAATGATGCCTAAACATTGAGGACATGAAACATGCTCAAAAATATGTCAGATGTTGGTTCGTTTGGTCGTACGAACGCGATGTTCGCTTAATTACGACGGAATGCGCACAAGCGCGTAAAACGATCCAAATGACGCAACGAATGAATTTCTCTTATTCCAAACACTAAAATAAAATATTTTAGTGCTTACATAAATTTTTGGATGTTCAGATGTATTCAGAACGTAAGTTATGCGCGAAAATGCAAACTTGTGCACTTTTTGACACTTTTAGTCCCTGAATGACCCAAAAGTTTATTTTAGCATACCGAACCCCTCAAAGCCTATTCCTAAGCTATGTAAAGGATATTTATGGTATGTTTAACTCATGTTCATGTTCCGGAATGTTCGGTACAGTTCAAATTGGCATACTTTCGTAGTTTGTCAAGTTTAGTCCCTATAAGCGAATTAACTTGTTTTTGCCATACCAAAGCCTTCAAAACTTATTTATAAGTTATGTAAAGGTTATTTAAGGTATGTTAAGCCTATTTCACTATTCCGGAGTGTTCGTTGGATTAAACTGGTTATATTTACGCATCAGAGCGCGTGTAACCCTCCAAAAAGTGATTTAAAGCTTAAAATCGAACAAGAGTTGATATGTGCAAATGATACACATATTTTTACAAATCCCAAGTATGAAATACAATATTTCATTGGTTTGGCATTTGTTTGATGGTTGAAGTGACACAGGTGTCACAGTCTCCCCTACTTTAGGAAATTTCGTCCCGAAATTTAATTCTAGAGGAAACTTGTGAAGACAGCTGTGACGGTTTCGCCTTCTAATAGATCCATTAAACCCTTAAGTAAAACTCTGGGCCATGTTAGGACTCTTAGCGAATTTGTTAACCCTCAAAGTGAATTCCTTGTAGTAGTAAAACATGGAATTTTTGAACTACGGACAGAAGAACGTTTCTTCTGAAGACTTGTCATAGTAAACTTGTGTGTGCTTGAAATCAGAATTGGGGAGTGTGAGAATAAATGACATTGGTCAAGGTCCAAGACTTCTCCCGTATCATTATTCTTGTCACTATAGGTCTTAACACATGACAAAGCTCCCTGTGGCTTCTGTGCACTGAATTCCATAATTATGTAGGCCTCCATAATTACATAATTCCTTGCACAGTCCGCACAGTTCGTTTCATAATGCGTAGAGGAAAAATCAATTGAATAAACATGAAGCGATCTGACTAGACCACCAAAGGGTCCTTTCAATTAGATCAACGAACAATCTTTTTAACTAGATCAACACATGATCTTCTTAACTAGACCGTCGTACGATCTCCTTAAATAGACCACTTAAGGGATCTTTTTTTTTCTTTTTTTATTTATATCATCACATGATATTTCTAATCAGATTTTCAAAATCAATCTGTTTAACCAGACCATTCAAGAGGTCCAATTAGGGAATAGTACTTTATAACCCAAGGGACTTAACTACAATGTTGAAGTCCATTAAGGATTTAAGATAGTAACTTTGGATATCCTATTAAGAATCTCTCGTATGAGATATGGAAGATTCTATGAGGATTTGGATGGATCACATACAACCACAAAACATGTAAGAAAACACATAAGCACAAAATTAGTTAGCTTGATTCTTTAATTTGTTATCTTTGAGCATGGATAATTAAAGCACACTGGGAATCCAATCCATGGATTTTATTTGGCACTTTAATGATTTTTAAGGATCCATCTATAAAGATAGAAGGATTTCCAATAAGAGTTTGGCTTTGTTTCTTAAAAGAAACGAGCGTTTAAAGTTCTTGGGGAGATCACAAGTGATCATAAAAATGACAGGACCACACGAGTAGTTTATCTTTGGGTTGACATCATAAGGTTGTATCGAACATTCACACAATCGTATCAGTTTTGCAAAAATAAAAATGACGAATTTTTATTTATATAACAACTGACTTGTCTTTAAACGTCAAAGATAACAACCAAGGGAAATAACAAAACACTAGTTGTTCACTGCCGCATCATTGTTCATGTTTACCTCATTGATGTTAAACACTCGTCCACGCGCTGGAGGTATGTTGACAAGTCTTGGGCAATTGTTCCTGTAGTGGGTAAGGTCACCACAGTTATAACATGACCCCGGAGGGAACCGTGCTTGAACAGCAGCAGGGTTTGCAACAGCTTGATTTGCATAACGACAAACATTGATCAAATGTCCTAACCGCCCACAGTGGGTACATTTGTGACACTTCTCTTGCTCTAGATGATGACGGTTGCACTTGTTGCACAAAGGTGCGGTACCAACGTAGTTTTGCCTTTTGCGAGGTTGTGCTGGCTGGTTTGGTGCAACCTGTTTGTCTTGAGCAGTTACAGCATAGTTTTGAGAGGCTTTGCGCTTCTTCTTCTTGGACACTTCAACATTTTCTTCCTTTGGTTCAACTTGAGCAGTCTTGTCAGATGGTCTTGAGTCGCCCTTTCGAAACAGCTTACGCTTCTTGATGTGGGATTCAGTTAGGGTGGCAGACAGTTCAATGGCTTGTCTGACAGTAGTAGGGTTACGGCCAGTAACAATATCCTGAACTAGGTCAGGAAGACCATCAGTATATTTCTCGATCGCTTTATCCACAGGAGTAACCATAGCAGGGCACAAAAGGCTCAATTCTTCATAACGGTCAGTATAGGCTCGATGTTCCCCACTGTCTTGCTTCAAATCATCAAATTCCCTTTCTAGAGCCCTTAGCTCATGACGAGGACAAAATTCCTTCATCATAAGAGCCCTAAGCTCAGCCCAAGTCTGTGCTAATGCAACCTCAGCACCGCGGTCTCTCATCACCCCGTTCCACCATGTGAGAGCCCTCTTCTGAAACACACTTGAAGAAAACTCGACCTTGCGATTTTCAGGACACTGAACGTGACGGAAGGTATTCTCAATGCTCTCGAACCATTGAAGAAGCCCAGTCGCTCCCTCAGAACCACTAAACTTGAGTGGTTTAGCCGAGTTAAAAGTTTTGAAATTGCATGGAGCATTGTTGTTGTTGATGGCTTGCATCATTTGAGCATAAAGATTTGGGAAGGCAGCAGCCATTTGCTGCGCGATGATTTCCGCCAGTTCGGCATTCGCCATCTGATTGTCGCGTCGAGGAGGCATTCTAAAAGAGGAACATGAAAGGAAACGAGTGAGAGAATTAAACGAAAAGAATGAGATGAAACAAATCTGATGAAAGCAAGGATAGTGGTTATTTGTTTGTTACTACAAAGCAACAAACGACCTCGGTGATAATCAAAGTAAATAGGTCAAAATAATGTATCGCGAAGACATGCTCGCCTATAAGTGAACACTCATCCCAAGAATTCCCAGGTAAGCACAACTGGTCTCGCGTCTGATGAGATATATACGAAGTGCTTGCCTAGACAGAAAACCCAGAATACAGGCATTCACCCTTCCAGTTTGCACGTGTTCACATTATTTAGAACCCAAAACCTTGACGAGATTTTGAAAACTTAAAGGGGTTCAAAACCTTATAACAGAGGGTTCCAAACCTTACAATAGAGGGTTCAAAACCTAGTAATCAATCATCCTAGAATAGATGATTAGTTTTCAAAGCAGTTTTGAAATTTATGTTCTTGTTGTGGTCGTCGCCTAAGGATAGGTGACGGTATTGTTTTATGACTAAACGCAAGTAAACTCGCGTTAGGGTCCTAAGAAGGTTATAGACTAGGTCAAAGCATTACTAATAACCTAATTCCCTATAACCATTGGCTCTGATACCAACTTTTCTGTCACACCCCGACCACGTGGAACAACCAAACGTGGCGGAAATGTCGGGGAGTGTTGTAACAGAATCATTGTTTCGTAACCATGGAATAAATAAATTCTGTTTTATTGAATAAATGAACTCATTGTTTTAATACAATCAAATAAATACAACTACGATCTTCCAAGTTTTAAAGTTGCTAAGGCACGAGTCCATCCTAAATGTAGCATGTATCAACAATCATTGCAAATCAGTACCTGAAACATGTGTAAAAATAGGTACGTCAGCATAAAAATGCCTGTGAGATACATAGGTTTTGTAAAAATAGGATTCATGACTTATGTTTGAGAAAATGTTTAATCATGAACCTTGTAATTTGCTTTGTCTTGTAAATCATTTGAAAAACGATAAGGTCAGATGATATGTATAAATAAGAGAATAATGTATGGTTAAATGAATAACCATGTAAAATGAGTTTGTATAATATAAGTTGTTTGTAAATTAATGTCTTGTGAAAAGTATGTTATTTGTATAAAATGTTATATGTCTCAAATTGAAATGATTCAGATAACGATACAATATGTAATACCATACAAACACTTATATATAGGAAGTACCAGAGGCGTATCCACCATGCTTGTATCATGTTACACACGCCTCGTTACTTAATAACTTACTCAAACCAACCAACAATGTAAGATGTCTATGTTTAAACCAATTGCCAAACGTATTGAATAATGTGTCAAATGTTTATGTCAAGATGTAAGTCATGAAATGTATAACCAATGTCAATACTGTATATGTGTCCAATGTAAATCATGTAATATGTAACCAAAATGATATGTATAAATAAAAGTAAGGTTAAACGAATAACCTTATATTAGCATATTAAAAGTATACTTTGGATTTGTAAGTAACATATTAAACTATGTTTTGGTTTTGTAAATAACATATCAAAATATGCTTTGGATGATTAACAAAATATATGTTGGTTTTGTACAATACCACACATGAGAGTATATCAAATTATACTTTTGGGAGTATATCAAAATATACTTTAAAAGTGTGATTTAAGAATTCATTCAGACCTAGTGCATCAAAATACACCTTTGAGACTATAAGGATACCACAAAGGAAATCCCTATTTGGATGGAGAAACAAATTGGTTTCAGACATTCCATGACAACAGGAATGGGGTGTCTAATCCTATAGCGCTATATCATACTAAGAATCGGTCTGGTGAACATAAAATAAGTACAATTCAACATTTTATTTTATGTTCTTTGAGAAGTCAGTGTTTAAACCATAGATAGTCATTTAGTTTGTCAAATGATAAGTAATAACATGTATAATCAATTATACTTTGAAATCATGAAAATAACAGATAGGTACACATGCTTCACCCCAAAACTGTTTGAAAACGGTAAAAGAGGGGAACTATGTACTCACGTTGAGAGTGCTTAGGAGTCCTTGTGTAACAACCAAACAATGCTAGAGATCACGGATATCAAACGGCACCTATTATAGGTAACTATGTTAATAAACCGGACCTAAATCGGAGGATTTAGATAGAATGAGGGTTCGTAAACCAAATGAGTATGGAGACTCGTGTCATATGGTTTAACAAAGCCTACATACTAAATGAAACCTATCCTAAGTGCTTTCGACCCATCGCGACCCATTTAGGTAGCTTATGCTACTTTAACGCGTCGTTCGCGTGAAACGCGTTCGGACCGTCTAACTAGTCCTATGACAAGTGTTATATGCCTAAACATGTTACATAATCAGTTATGTGACAAAAGTTTAGGTTACATATGCTTAATTACCAATTATACATGAAAAGGGTATTCTGGTAATTTACCTAAGGCATATAAACTACCTATCATACAACTACTCAAACGATGTGACCATAGGGTATAACCTCGAAAGGTTATTCCCTACCTACTATGGTCACCTAATGTGTTTGGTCGGATCCTAATGATTGACCAAATGGTTCGGGTTCGAAAGTATAAGCGATTGTTTAGATCGCTTACCTTACGACCCTTGACAACGTGGTAATCAGTAGGCATAGTCCCAAGGGACTATAACCAACGTGATTACACTCACGTTGCGAAGTTCAAACGAACTTCGCATTGACCATAAACTGGTCAACGCAGAAAGTCAAACAAAGTTTGACTTTCAGACTCGAAAAGCAATAAAAGAACGAAAGAATACTTACGAAGGGTCCCCGAATGCTAATCTAGATCGAAATAACTCAGGTATGAAACAAAGGTTCCAACTTAGAGTCTTTAAGATCAGATTCTAGTGATTTTTGAAGTTGGGGTGATGGGGTATTTATAGTTTTCGGGTAACCGTTAAGATCGTTTGTCGAATATCGTGCCATAATCGCATCCGTACAAGTGTCGGAACCTTATGGTACTAAAAAAATGATCCTTATCAGCTGACTAGGCAATTGAGAATGTGTGGGTCTGGTTAAAACAGCTGGAACCTGCTGTTAGAAACACTTAATCTGGTCTGATAGTCGGATGCGGCCCGCTTCAGGATCAGACAAGTATAATGCGGGCCGCCTGGCCTGCCTGATCAGGCAATGTGTTTCAGAAATGACAGTTTCAGTCCCTGCACGTGTTTAAGCCCATTTCCGACACTTCTAAGGCCCGTAAAGCCAACTTTAAGGCCCTAAAATGATGCATAAACATTGAGGACATGAAACATGCTCAAAAATATGTCGGATGTTGGTTCGTTTGGTCGTACGAACGCGATGTTCGCTTAATTACGACGGAATGCGCACAAGCGCGTAAAACGATCCAAATGACGCAACGAATGAATTTCTCTTATGCCAAACACTAAAATAAAATATTTTAGTGCTTACATAAATTTTTGGATGTCCAGATGTATTCAGAACGTAAGTTATGCGCGAAAATGCAAACTTGTGCACTTTTTGACACTTTTAGTCCCTGAATGACCCAAAAGTTTATTTTAGCATACCGAACCCCTCAAAGCCTATTCCTAAGCTATGTAAAGGGTATTTATGGTATGTTTAACTCATGGTCATGTTCCAGAATGTTCGGTACAGTTCAAATTGGCATACTTTCGCAGTTTGTCAAGTTTAGTCCCTGTAAGCGAATTAACTTGTTTTTGCCATACTAAAGCCTTCAAAACTTATTTCTAAGTTATGTAAAGGTTATTTAAGGTATTTTAAGCCTATTTCACTATTTCGGAGTGTTCGTTGGATTAAACTGGTTATATTTACGCATCAGAGCGCGTGTAACCCTCCAGAAAGTGATTTAAAGCTTAAAATCGAACAAGAGTTGATATGTGCAAATGATACACATATTTTTACAAATCCCAAGTATGAAATACAATATTTCATTGGTTTGGCATTTGTTTGATGGTTGAAGTAACACAGGTGTCACAGAAGGCATCTTAGGGAACAAGCCGATCATTACTCAAAACCCTTCACCGGTGGTTATCCCTCACAACAACCAAGGGAGAACCTTTGAAGTAAGAACGAATTATTTGCAAAGTTTGCCGAAATACAAAGGGCTAGCAACGGAGGAGCCGTATTTCCATTTAGAGGCCTATGACTCAATTTGCAATACTTTTGGGAGTCAAAGTTTTTCGGCCGATGATGTCAAGTTGGTCCTATTTCAGTTTTCTTTGGAGGACAAGGAAAAGAAGTGGTTCTACACTTTGCCTTCAGCATCTATTTATACTTGGGCGGAGATGCAACAAATTTTTCTAGACGAATTCTATACCGCCCAAAAGACCAACGATGCTAGAAAGGGGTTGAGGAGCTTCCAACAACAACATGGTGAGATGTTCCACGAGGCATTTGAACGTTTTAATATGATGATTAAAAATTGCCCTCACCATGGGATTGAACTTTGGGAGTTGATGAATGCCTTCCATGAGGGGTTGAGTGCCGAAGATGCTCACGATTTAATGTCCATTACCGGTGGGACTTTTGGCATAAACTATGAGAATGACAATTGGGAGTTCTTAGAGAACATGGCGATTACCTCGAAAAGAAAGGCTCAAGCATCGAGGAGAGCCCAACCGGCCATTGCCCGACCTCAAGTGCACGCCATAGATGATGGTAATGTTCAAACTACTAACCAAATTTATGATGTGTGTGCTTTGTGTAATGAAATAGGTCATGCTGCTGAAAATTTCCAAGGGATGGTGGAAGGGCAATATGAAGAGGTGCATGCGGTTCAAGGTCAAGGTCAATGAGGGGGTGGTAGAAACTACAACAACATGAACTCTAATACCTACCACCCCGGGTTGAGGAATCACCCAAATTTTCGCTATGGGAACCCCTCAAATCAAGCTAACCCGAACTTTCAAGGTAGCCAAGGTAACTTTGGTTCACGCCAACCTTACAACAACCAAAGTGGATACCGAGGTGGGAACAACCAAGGTTATCAAAAGCAATATCAAACGGGTCAAGAACAAGGGGGTCTTTGGGTGGAAATGAGATGATGGAGATGTTAAAAAGCATGCAAGTGGAGATGCAAAAACGGAACCAACTCGATGAAGTCCGAATGCAAAAAGATGAGGTTCGTGACAAAAGCATCCAATCACTAACAACCCAAATGGGTCAATTGGCAACTGATGTGGCGGAGTTGAAGAAGAACAAGGGTCAACTTCCTAGTGACACCAAGGTAAATCCATCACACGGTTCGTCAAGAGGTAATGTTAATGTTCATCAGGTTAGTGTTTTGAGAAGTGGAAAAGAGTTTAAAGCCAATTTGTCACCCGAATTGGTTGAGGGGGTAGTTGAGGATATCACGGGTAATGATAGTGATGATGATATTTCACCGGTTAAACCAAAAGAATTAAATGTTAATAAACCAGGTTTGGGTGAAAATGAAAAGAGTGAAAAAGTTGAGGGTGAACCGAGTCAAGTCCCGTTTCCATCGGCTTTACTTGACCCGGGTAAGAAAAATTTTATTGCATCGAGAGGTCCCCAAAAAGAAGAGTTGTGGGACATGTTTAAACAAGTTAAAATTAACCTTCCACTTCTTGATGCAATAAAACAAGTACCCGCTTATGCAAAATTTCTAAAAGAATTGTGTACACAAAAGAGGCAAAATAAAAAGAAAATGCCTAAGCGGGTCGATTTAACCGGGCAAGTGAGTGCGGTTTTGAACAGGGAGCTTCCTCCTAAGCTCCAAGATCCGGGCACGCCATTAATTAACATACAAGTTGGTAACTTTCAAATGGCTAAGGCGTTGCTAGATCTTGGAGCCGGAGTTAGCATTTTACCGGGGGGCTTATATGACCAATATGATTTTGGTCCATTAGCAAGGGTGGAGACAACGGTTGTTTTAGCCGATTTGTCTCATAAGTTACCCCGGGGTATGGTTCAAAATGTCATTGTTAAAATCGATGAATTTTATTATCCGGTTGACTTTTTAGTTTTGGACTACTCGTCGGTGGACCCAAAGCAACAACAAAACGTAATTTTGGGTCGGCCATTTTTTAGCACCGCACATGCAGTCATCGATTGTAGATTTGGTACAGTCGATATGACTTTTGGAAATTGAAAAATGCGTTTGAATGTTTTTACTAACAATTCTAATGCTAATGGTGTTGATGAGTGTTTCATGGCAGATATAGTTGACGGATGCAACCCGCATGAGTATGAGGAGGATGGTTTGGATGTTTGCCTGTGTGATTTTTCTGAACAGGTACATGCTTATGCACTCCGGGTTGAAGAGGAAAAGCAAGATGCGATGGCGTTGAAGGAAGGTCGGCCACCATGGACCCACCAGTTTGAAGGCTTACCGGCGGAAATAGATTCGGGTACTAAACCATCATTAGAGGAACCGCCAAAGTTGGAGCTCAAAGACTTGCCAAGCCACTTGAAGTATGTGTTTTTAGGGGATAATGACACTTTACCGGTCATTATTGCCTCTAATTTGGAGTTGGCACAAGAGCAAGCATTGTTGGAAGTCTTGAAGGAGAACAAGGGAGCTATAGGATGGACAATTGCCGATCTCAAAGGAATTAGTCCATCAATTGTCATGCACCAAATCATTACAACCGAAGATGCCAAACCGACACGAGAAGCTCAAAGGCGGTTGAATCCGAACCTACGGGAGGTAGTTAAAAAGGAGGTAATTAAATGGTTTGACGCGGGAATCATCTATCCGATTTCGGATAGTGCTTGGGTGAGTCCCACCCAAGTTGTGCCTAAGAAGGCCGGCATTCAAGTAGTCAAGGATGAAAGTGGTGAACAAATTGCCACCCGACCGGTTACCGGGTGGCGTGTATGTATTGACTACCGAAAATTGAATGCCGCCACTTCTAAGGACCATTTCCCGCTACCTTTTATTGACCAAATCATTGAAAAATTATCGGGTCAAAAGTACTACTGTTTTTTGGATGGGTACTCGGGTTACAATCAAATTGCAATACACCCGGATGACCAACACAAGACCACCTTCACTTGTCCATATGGTACCTTTGCCTTTCGGCGAATGCCATTTGGCTTGTGCAATGCTCCGTCAACTTTCCAACGATGTATGATGAGTATCTTCTCGGACATGGTTGGAGAGTCGCTCGAAGTATTTATGGATGACTTCTCCATTTTTGGCACTAGTTTTGATGCTTGTCTCAACGAATTACAAAAGGTTTTAAAAAGGTGCGTTGAGAAAAATCTAGTGTTAATTTGGGAGAAAAGTCATTTCATGGTGCAAGAGGGCATTGTGTTGGGTCATGTAATTTCTGAAAGGGGGATGGAGGTGGATAAGGCAAAAATACGGGTAATAGCATCTTTGCCACCTCCGAAAAATGTTAAGGGTGTAAGGTCATTCTTGGGACACGCGGGGTTTTATAGACGTTTCATAAAGGGTTTTAGTGTTATCACCAAACCTTTATGCAACTTGTTATTAAAAGATGTCCCATTTGATTTTACTAATGAGTGTATGCAAGCTTTCACTGTTTTGAAGGAACACTTGGTCAAAGCTCCTATCTTGCAACCACCGGATTGGTCAAAGCCGTTCGAGATAATGTGTGATGCAAGCGACACCACTATTGGTGCAGTTTTGGGTCAACGGGTTAATAGAAAGCCGGTGGTGATTTACTATGCAAGCAAAACTTTATCCGAAGCCCAACTCAATTACACCACAACCGAAAAGGAGTTACTAGCGGTGGTGTATGCTTTGGATAAGTTTCGTGCTTATATTTGGGGGAGAAAAGTGGTGGTTTATTCGGATCATAGTGCGGTCCGATACTTGATGGAGAAGAAAGACGCGAAGCCTCGGTTGATTCGGTGGGTATTATTGTTACAAGAGTTTGATTTAGAAATCCGAGACAAAAAGGGAAGTGAGAACGTAGTGGCGGATCACTTGTCTCGGATTCCGGTGGAAGGAATCGATGATGTTAGTGAAATCAATGAGAGTTTTCCCGACGAGCAACTACTAGCCGTTTCTACCTTTGTTGCACCGTGGTATGCTCACTATGTCAATTACTTAGCCACGGGTGCCATCCCAAGTCATTGGACCAAAAAGCGTCGACAACAATTTATGGTTCAAGTGAAGCAATACATTTGGGATGAACCGGATCTCTTCAAGATTGGACCGGATCAAGTTATACGAAGGTGTGTGCCCGAGACAGAAGTGTTGGAAATTTTGACCCATGCTCATTCGTCCGCATGTGGGGGTCATTTTAGTGGGCACAAAACAGGCTATCGGGTGCTCTCATGTGGGTTCTATTGGCCCACAATATTCAAGGATGCTTGTGAATTCGCTAGAAATTGCATAAATTGTCAAAAGATGGGAAGCGTATCGAAGAGGGATGAGATGCCTTTACAACCAATCTTGGTTGTAGAGATATTTGATGTATGGGGTATAGACTTTATGGGTCCTTTTCCGAATTCGAATGGCTTTCTATACATTTTGGTAGCAGTTGATTACGTCTCGAAGTGGATTGAAGCTATTGCAACACGCACAAACGACCATTCGGTTGTTTGTAAATTTGTTCAATCCAGCATCTTTTCTCGTTTCGGCATCCCGCGGGTTATTATAAGCGATGGTGGTTCGCATTTTAAGAACTTCAACTTTGGAAAATTATTGAAAAGGTATAGCGTGAATCACCGAATTGCCACACCTTACCATCCGCAAACGAGTGGACAAGTCGAAGTGTCCAACCGTCAAATCAAAGAAATTCTCATGAAGACGGTAAGAACGGATAGGAAGGATTGGTCGAGTAAGTTGGACGATGCGTTGTGGCCATACCGAACGGCCTACAAGACTCCAATTGGCACAACGCCTTACCAGATGGTGTATGGAAAGGGTTGTCACTTGCCAATGGAGTTAGCGCATCGGGCACATTGGGCAATTAAGACGGTAAACGCAGATTATGACGAGGCGGGAAAGTTGAGAAAGCTACAATTAAGCGAGATAGAAGAAATCCGAGATGAGGCATATGAATGTGCATCGGCGTATAAAGATAAACTCAAGAAGGTGCATGATGCAAAATTGAGAAAGAAAACGTTCGAAGTGGGTCAAAAAGTTTGGTTGTATAACTCAAGACTCAAGATGTTCGCGGGCAAGCTTAAAAGCAAATGGATGGGCCCGTATGTCGTTCGGAGAGTTGGGAGGTTTGGAGATGTAGATATCCAAGATGAGCACACGCTAAAACAACAAACGGTGAACGGTCACCGGTTGAAGCCATACTTGGAAGGGAACGACATCAATAACTTGGAGCTTGACAAAGCGGGCTACATCTTACGCCCGGTCGACGATGAGCAACCATGAGAGGCCCAGGTTTGGTAGTGTAAATAATAGCATTTTATTTTATTTTGTTTTGTTTTGTATAGTTTGCACGATTATCGTATTTCTTCGAAACCCGTGTTTGAAACAAGTGTGGGGATATTCGGGTCACGAATTACTCTAACATTGTGTTGAGGACAACACGAGACTTTCGAGGGGGTAGGGTGATTTTTACATGCTTTTGAAAAATTTTGAAAAACATAAAAAAATTGAAAAAACTTAAAAAATAAAAAAAAATGATACCTTAAAACAGCATTTTTCATGAATTAGGAACTCCCAGTTATTACCGTAAATTACGGTAATACCGTAATTTACGATGGATGTGAAAAAATGTTGGTTTTTACGGTATAAGTCTCCTGCTTTACGGTGGGATTTGTTGTTCAGAGTGTACCGTAATTTACGGTATGACCGTAAATTACGGTGGGTTATGAAAACATTTGATCTTTACGGTATTTTGCTCCTGATTTACGGTAAGAATTGTTGTCCAGGTTTCACCGTAACTTACGGTCTGACCGTAGTTTAAGCCAATGTGTCGTTTGGGTTCCGTATGTATATAAAAAAAAACATCATAACATCAGATCACGTGAATAATCCCTATCCACACAACACCTTTCACTTTCTCATCCATCTTTTTCACAAAGACCCACAAATCTCCATAACCTTCTTCAACCTTAATTCTTCTATATCTCACTCAATTTTTGTCCAAATCAAGTGAAATTGAAGTCTAACTTGACTAATTTTTCACAAGCTTGTCGATTGTGAGAAGAGATTTCTGAAAAAAACGCAATTTTTGGGGTCGAATTCTAAACCCTAGGCTCGAAAATTTTGGGGCTTTTTGAAGTTGTTACCTCATTTGTGTTTCTTACATCTTCAAACAAGGTATGGAAGTTTATTTACTATGTTTTGTTGATACATTGTGAAGATTGAGGTTGTTTTGGTTATTTGCTCATACCCACTTGCTTGTTCATAGTTTTGACTTGTTGCTTGTTCTTGAACATGATTATGGTTGTAGATGTAGGATTGTGGTTAAAGTAGTGAACTTTTGGGATGCTCTACATTGTAGAGACACCATGCCCAATTTTTTGGAAAAATTCTTGATATATTTTTGGTTCACTAACATCTACAACCATGATAACAAGCAAGTGTGGGGATATGTTGGAGAAAAGGGTTTAATTTTGTTTCGTTGGTTGTGTTGCTTGCTCGAATGTGTGTAGGAAATGGCACGAACAAAAGAAAAGACCGGAGCTAGTTCATCTTCGTCTTCGAAGGGAAAGGGTAAACAGCCGGAACAACAACCAAAGAAGAGACAATACCTGGGTCGAGTGGATGAAAGCGAAAGTGAAAGTGAAGAAGAAATGGAGTTGGATATGACGGAGAAACCGAAATGGGATTCGGGACCATTGGATGATCATCCAATGGAGTGGCAACCAACACTCTATAATGACCGTATGAATAAGTTGAAGAATAAGGTAGCGGCCTTTATATGTGAGAGAGAAGTCCGGGAAGTTGAGTTTGGTCAGTTTGGGGTGTTTGATAAGTTCCGGGCTCTAGGTTGGGAGTCGGCACTTAGTTGTTTTGACAAAGATAAGAGCAACTTATTCATATCCGAAATACAAGAATGGATGGCTACTCTTAAATGCAACAGCTACGAAAAGCCATCACAAATGAAGCTGACGGGTATTGTGAATGGAATTCCGGTGGAGATGTCTTTTGACACGTTGAAGAAGCTTGGGAAATATGATAGTCTTCCAGCCCGTGATTATATGATACCGACTCTTGATGACCTCCTGGTTAAACCGGAGAAACATATTCGATGGAATGATATCTTGGCAGCACTGTTTTTACCTAGTAAATAAGTGGTATTCTATACCGGAAGAATTTAAAAATCGAAGCTAAATTGTTGCTAACAATCTGTGTTCTCAATGTTATTCCACGAAGAGGGGATAAAGAGCAGGTGAGGTTTCCGGAGGTACCCGTTCTTTATTCGCTAATGCATGGGTCTCCGCGTTTTCCGATACGCTATCTGATCATGAACCACTTATGGATCTGCCGGAATAAGTATGGAAGAGATATCGTCCCGTATTGTCGAATAATTACGGGGTTAATGAAACAACAGAAGGCGATAACATCTGAAGATAGAGGGGCTACAAAGAGGCATCAACCTTTTACGTTGGATAAGTTGGGGAATGTTTGGACGTATACTCAGTCGGAGCGTTATCACAAGTTAAAGTCGGAAGGGCAAAGGTGGAGGGCACTAAAGTTGGGTGCACGAGATTTGTTACCGGGTGAGCCGGACGAGCCAGAAAGTGATGAAGAAGTAGTTCCAAGTGGAGATGAGGACTATGCGGACGAGCCGCATGGTGGTGAAAATGTTGGTCAAGAGGGTTATGGTAGAGGATATGGTGGCATGTTCTATGATTATACGCAGCAATCTTATGTGCCGGGATGGGCTTATGAAGGCACAATGCAAGAAGTGATTGAGAATCAACGCCCTCCGGCATCCGTGTTTGATACGTGGTCGGGGTCGGAGAGGACGTTGTATGATCAAAACACGAGGAATAGTGCAAGTATAGAGCGGTCCTTGAAACAAACTTTTGATAGTCAAGAAACATGGAATCGCACACATGCGTATTCCCGTGAAGTTGAAATGAACAATCGATATCATGATGATCAAGAGAGGAGATTGCACGCGGATTGGCATGCCGGGCGGCCGGTGGTTGTGGATCCACAACATGTGGATTATGCGTCTCTACCACCGTATGATGGTAGTGTTTCGTATCCAACCCCGCCGATCCACCACTCGCAATGGATTGACCCGAGGCAACAAGAGGGAGCGCAACAACAACAAGGAGGAAGTAGTAGCGGCTCATTCGCGTTCGGTGAATGGAACGACATGATGTCTTCCATGTTTGGACCTCCGGGACCGCGCTATTATTAGTCAGGTTGTGTTCTCCCTTTGTATATTTTTGTGCATATTTGTTAGTTTGTTTGTTTAAGGTTGGAGGGTTGGGTGGTGTTTTGATATGTTGTGTTTGGGTTGGTGCTTGATGGTGGTGTCATGTTTTAAAAAGAAAAAAAATATATAAAATGAAAAAATCCAAAAAGAAATTTGTGGTTTGAATGAAGAAGCTTTTAGTTGATGTTGAATGATTTTAGTGATCAAAGCCTCCTAAAACCATACATTGGGGACAATGTATCCCAAGTGTGGGGATGGGGGGAATTTTTTTTGAAGATTTTGAAAAATTTTGAGCCAAGCGAAACGATGTGAAAATTTGAACACCCTAGATTAACCCCAATTTGGTGCACCGGCAACCCTTGATACCTTTTTCATTCTTGGTGAGAGTTGTAGCCACATGTGTATATAAATAATGCTTATCTTTGATGAGAGTGGCTACGGGTGGGGGTGCATTAGAACTTGTGCTTGAATGCGATTAGAATCCTTAGTCGGATATGAATGCGAAAAGGATAAGGGCATTTAGGTAGCTTCGTCGTTGGTGTGAGCGAGTGTGGGATTTGGGGGGTTGGACCTCATAAGTTATATATATGAGCATGGTAGTGAGAGGGGCGGGGGTTTGGACATTTAGTTGCCCAATTTTGTGCCTAAAAGCCTATCATTTGTTACCCCTAGCTACTTACCTAAAAATTTACCCAATTTGACCCGGTCTTTTAGTGTTAGTAGTATGATGTAGGTATGTTTGAAGCTTTATTGTATAGTTGTTCGCTTGATTGAAAAAAAAAATCAGAAAAATCAGAAAAGAAAAAAAAAAGAGACAAAAAAGAAAGGATGTTTAGTTGTCTTATACAGAGTAGTTTAGATTGGTAGTTGTTAGTTTGTTTTATTGTGTAATAAAAAGACCGGGTCAAGTTTTCGCTACTTCATATATATTCCATTTCCTACCTATACACCTAGCCACGTTACAACCTTGAAAGTCCCTTTGATTTGCATTCATGTTTGACACATTTGAGGAGAAGGATCGATTTAGGTACAAGCTTATAGTTGTGCAACTACCCGTTTGCCTAATGTGTGTCTAGCTTATCTTTGCTAGTTTTCACTTATAGCCGAGAGGAGAGATTTAGAGAGGGGTGCATTGGTTGGGTGTTAAAAAGGGGTTAGTAAAAGGATTGCATGTTTTTGCTTGGTTTAAATTGATCACTTGTTTTAAAATTGAATTGATGAGTTGCTTGGGACAAGCAACGGTTAAGTGTGGGGATGTGACGGGTGGTCCATAGGACAACCCTTAATCATGTTAAAAGACGAATTAATCCTTCACTTAATTGTGTAATTATCTTGAATTAGATAACTACGGTTGCGTATGTTTCAGGTGCGGTTCGGGAGCTTAAAGAGGAGAAAATGCAGCTTTGGAAGGATTAAAGATGAACGGGTTGCGCGAGGAACAAAAGATAGAACAAAGCACAAAAATCAGGATGGCACCGTAAATTACGGTCCCACCGTAATTTACGGTGGACCTGATTTTTGCCTAGATCTCACTGTAAATCAGTCTTCAAGCACCGTAAAACATTGAAGGTCACCGTAAATTACGGTGAGACCGTAATTTACGGTGGAGTCTGCGGATTTTGTGTAACTGCCACATTAAGTCGGTTTTTATGATGTCTTTTGGGTTATTCTCATGATTGGTCGGTTTTGGAGCATCCTGGGGGCGATTTTGGCTGTTGTTACTTGGTTGCAAACAATTTCTAACATTTGGTTTATGTTTTTGATTCATATGAACACTAAACTTGTTGTTATGATGATTCACCAAGCTATGTCCGGCTAAACTTATGGTGATCATCCTGAATTGAAGGTTTGTCTATGACTTTTGTGTTTGGATTCGTATTTCTAGAATAATAGACTTGCAATGCATTTGTTTATTATGGTGTGTGAATGTTTGTTTGTAAATTGTTGATTGATGTTATAATCATATCCTAAATCGTACGTTCTTGGTGTTGCTAACAATCGAGATATCACGGGAGGGATTAGGGTTAGATATTAATCAATTGGTTATCGGGTAACAACCTCGCGTTTTCATAATCCGAGTACTTATTTCCCTTTTATCACAACAAACAATCATACATGAATCATGTCTATGTGATTCTTTCTAGTGAATTTAACACAATTGTCAAAAGCAAACCGGAAGTTTAGGATGATCGCTTTCTCTTAATCTGCTTAACAACCAATTTTGATTCGCAATTAGTTATTAATTTAGTTTTATAAAATCAAAACAATCAACTCTTGAATTTTAATTTCTGCAATTTTAGTTTAATCTTAGTTTAAGTGCAAAGCTAAATAATCGACATACTTTCCACATACTCCCTGAGTTCGATACCCTCTTACCACTATCTATAGTTGTTATTGGGATTAAATTTGCGTGACCCACGACAATCACGTCACGCATTCCTTTGGTAAAAGTTCGCTGGGAATCTAAACGTGGACCCGAGTTTACTTGGGAACGTGAAGATCAAATGAAGGCGAAGTACCCACATCTTTTCCCACGAGTTTCCTCTAAATAAATTTCGGGACGAAATTTCCACAAGTAGGGGAGACTGTAACATCTGTGCTTGTAATCATTATGAACAGTTCAGTTATCAATAAAACAAAGTTATTTAATCCCAATGTTTGTTTGTTTATGTTTGACATTTTTCATGTTTTGACTTTTGTTCAATTTCAAACTCTAAATCGCTTTCTGGAAGGTTATACGCGCACTGATGCGTAAATATAACCAGTTTAATGCAACTAACACTCCGGAACATCAAAATATGCTTAACATACCTTAAATAACCTTTACATAACTTAGAAATAAGTTTTGAAGGCTTTGGTATGGCAAAAACAAGTTAATTCGCCTACAGGGACTAAATTTGACAAACTGCGAAAGTATGCCAATTTGAACTGTAACAGACATTCCGAAATATGACCATAAGTTAAACATACCATAAATATCCTTTACATAGCTTATAAATAGGCTTTTAGGGGTTCGGTGTGCTAAAATAAATTTTTGGATCATTCAGGGACTAAAAGCGTCAAAAAGTGCACAAGTTTGCATTTTCGCGCATAACTTACGTTCTGAATACATACGGATATCCAAAAATTTATGTAAGCACTAAAATATTTTATTTTAGTGCTTGGCATAAGAAAAATCCATTCGTCACGCAATTTGGATCGTTTTTCGCGCTTATGCGCATTTCGTCGTAATTAAGCAAACATCGCGATCGTACGACCAAACGAACCAACATCCGGCATATTTTTGAGCATGTTTCATGTCCAAAATGTTTAGGCATCATTTTAGGGCCTTAAAGTCGGTTTAACGGGCCTTAAACATGTCGGAAATGGCCTTAAACATCAACAGGGACCAAAATTGTCATTTTACAAAGTTTGCTTCTGACCAGAAGGGCCAGGCGGCCCGCGTAAGTTTAGTGAGTCCCCTTACGTGGCCCATGTCAGCTTCCCAGATCAGATAAGATCAGTTTAACAGCTGTTTACAGCTGTTACCCCCTCCTAATCCCTTTGCACTTGCCCTTTCCTGATCATGAGGGGCCATTTTGAGTTACCATAAGGTTGCAACAAGTGTAGGGACAAGATCAAAGCACGTTATTCGATAAACGATCCTAACGGTCTTGCATATCCTATAAATACCCAACCCTTTCAACCCCAAAAACCCACACCTTTGAAATCTGAATTTGCTCTCTAAGTTGTTGTGTTTAACACTCCATACCTAAGAGTATTCAGATTCAAACCTTCCATTCTTGGACCCTTTGTAAGTGTTCCTTCGTTCTTTTATTCTTTTAGCGTTAAAGTCAAACTTTGTTTGACTTTCTGCATTGACCAGTTTATGGTCAATGCGAAGTTCGTTTGAACTTCATAACGTGAGCGTAATCACGATGGTTATTGTCCCTAGTGACTATACCTACTGATTACCACGTTATCTAGGCTCAGTGACGAGTCGTAGTTTCGGCCAAAATACGTGTTATTGTGTATTTTGTAACCAAACTACTCTTAGGTATCAAAACCGTTTGTTTTGATACCAAACCTGTTTTCTAAACTTAGTTAAGCATGTTTTAACATGCTTAGCTCGTCACTTTTAGTTTTGTGCTTGTCTAGGGTCGTAAAGGTAAGTGATCTAAACAATCGCTTATACTTTCGAACCCAACCTGTTTGGTCGATCATTAGGATCCGACCAAACACATTAGGTGACCATAGTTGTATAGGGAATAACCTTCCAAGGTTATACCTTATGGTCACGACGTTTAGTTAGTCGTATGATAGGTAGTATATATGCCTTAGGTAAATTACCAAAATACCCTTTTTACGCCAAAATTCATTTTAAGCATATGTAACATAACTTTTGGTAACTAAACTGATTTGGCAACAATATTAGACATGTTAAGGCATATATTACTTGTCATAGGACTAGTTAAGCGGTCTGAACGCGTTTCGCGCGAACGACGCGTTAAAGTAGCATAAGCTACCTAAACGGGTCATAATGGGTCGTAAGCACTTAGGTTAGGTTTCATTATAGCATGTAGGTCTTGTTAAACCATATTACATGAGTTCCCCTACTCATTTGGTTTACGAGCCTCATTCTATCAAATCCTCCGATTTAGGTCCGGTATATTAACATAGTTACCTATATTAGGTGTCGTTTGATTTCCGTGATCTCTAGCATTGTTTGGTTGTTACTCAAGGACTACTAAGCAATCTCAAGTGAGTACATAGACCCCTCTTTTACTGTTTTCAAACTGTTTTGGGGTGAAACACATGTGCCTACTTGTTACTTTCATGCTTTCCTGTTTTCACATCATATGCTTGCTATGTTCATTAGTACACTTATAGTACATGATTTACTTTACATTTCTGCTATGTATGTTGACTGATAGCATGCTAGCACATTGATTTACATGACTTTTCTGCTTCGTATGTTAACTTAGCATACTTAGTACATTGTTTTCATATAACATGTTCACATTTGCTATGACATTTGGTTTGCACAAACGGGACTTATATACGTTCATTAACATTAGCTACGATGCTCAGTAGTAAGTACTGGTACCATAGGACTTGACAAATCCCATTCCTGACATCCCAGGTTTGTTTGGATGTAAGGAATGATTGAATCCGAAAACATTTCTTTTGATAACCTTGACTTAGGGTTATCCGACTGTCTCAAGGCTTGAATGTATGCGTTAACTTACCACATAAATGTTTGTATCAATAAAACATGCATTTACTTTGCAAAACATAACTTTTTGATATAATCAAAATACTTTGTTTTGTACATTTCTACATTTGGTTTGTGTGATAATACTTTACTTACAATACATAACATTTGTTACACATTACTTGACTACATTTGGACTTTTTAACATTTGACATGGCTTATACAAGGACTTTTTGACAATTGGTTTAAACATGGACTTTATACATTGGTGGTTT